>JAMXDD010000004.1:29147540-29320788 GCA_024733475.1 Syzygium grande | reverse complement strand
GGTAAATTGGTGCTTTTAAAATGTAAATGGGCCAAATTAGTGCAAAAGAGAGATAATAAGAGAGAATTATTAGAAAATGGGCCAAATTAGTGCAAAATAGTTTCTTCATAAAGTGGGAGCTGTTGGTTAAATTGGGTAGTAGTTGAATAAATTTTCCTTAAATAGTTTTTTTTATAAAGTGGCAGCAATTGGTAAAAATATTTGAATACAATTTCGTAAAATAGTTTCTTTATAATGTGAGAGCAGCTAGTAAAATTGGGTAATATTCAAATAAAATTGTGGGAATTGTTGGAAAAATTGGAGAATATTTGAAAAATTCCCTAAAATAGTTTCCTTATAAAGTGGAAGTGGGATTTTGTTGTTACATTGAGTAATATTTGAAAATTATCTAAAATATTTTTCCTTTAAAGTGGAAGTAGTTGGTAAAATTGAGGAATGTCTAAAATAATCCCTGAAATAGTTTCGTTATAAAGTGGGAGTTGTTGGTAAAATTGGATATTATGCAAATAAAATTCCAAAAATTAGTTTCCTCATAAAATTGAGAGTCGTTTGTAAATGTGGCTAATATTCAAAAGTTCCTAAAATAATTTCCTTATAAAGCAGGAGTTGTGGGTAAAATTGGGTAATATTTGAATACAATTCCCTAAAATAGTTTATAGAGTTGGAGCAACTGGTAAAATTATTTCAATAACATTCCATAAAATAGTTTTCTTATAAGGTGGAAGTGAGATTTGTTGCTAAATTGGGAAATATTTGAAAGTAGTTTTTTTTAAGTGAGAGCTGTTGGTAAAATTGGGGAATATCCGAAAATTCCTTAAAATAGTTTCCTTATGAGGCGAGAACGCACAATAATGAGAATATAATAGGTACAAAAGTAATACTTATAAATGTTCATAATGGAGAAAGAATATTTATAATATGTATGCTTAAAGGATTCTTCACCAAATTATATGAATAAAAATCCATAAAATAGTTTCCTTATAAGGTGGAAGTGAGATTTGTTGCTAAATTGGGAAATATTTGAAAGGAGTTTTTTTTTAAGCGAGAGGTGTTGGTAAAATTGGGGAACATCCGAAAATTCCTTAAAATAGTTTCCTTATGAAGCGAGAACACACAATAACGAGAATATAATAGGTACAAGAGTAATCCTTATAAATGTTCATAATGGAGAAAGAATATTTATAATATGTATACTTAAAGGATTCTTCACCAAATTATTTGAATAAAAATCCATAAAATAGTTTCCTTATAAGGTGGGAGTGAGATTTGTTGCTAAATTGGGAAATATTTGAAAGCAGTTTTTTTTTTAAGCGAGAGTTGTTGGCAAAATTGGGGAATATCCAAAAATTCCTTAAAATAGTTTCCTTATGAGGCGAGAACGCACAATCATGAGAATATAATAGGTACAAAAGTAATCCTTATAAATGTTCATAATGGAGAAAGAATATTTATAATATGTATACTTAAAGGATTCTTCACCAAATTATTTGAATAAAAATCCACAAAATAGTTTCCTTATACGGTGGAAGTGAGATTTGTTGCTAAATTGGGAAATACTTGAAAGTAATTTTTTTTAAGTGAGAGTTGTTGGTAAAATTGGAGAATATCCGAAAATTCCTCAAAATAGTTTAAGTAGAACGCATACGATAATGAGAACATAATAGGTACAAAATTAATCCTTATAAATGCTCATAATGGAGAGAGAATATTTATAATATATATATACGTAAAAAGGATTCTTCATCGAATTTCACTAATTATCATCACACTTCAGCAATGAAATCTTTAACGCAATTCACGCTCGTCTTTGTCCTATCACTCTCCTTCATATGCTCTCTTCCACCAACATACGCCACCCTTTTCAGGATGTACCATGTCCACATTGTCAACAACTTGCCCGGCGACTTCGCCCTCCATTGCCAATCCGGTGATCATGATCTTGAGGCTCGGATCCTCCACCCAAATGAGGAGCAATTAATCCGTTTTAAGATTAATTTCTTTAGGACGACCCGCTTCTACTGCGCTGCCCGATGGGGGGAGCGATACAAGCAGTTCGACGCATTTTGGGCGTCTCGGGATGAAAACAGATGTGACAACGTGGATTGCTATTGGTCTGTGCGAGACAACGGGTTTTACTTCAGCAACGATAACACCAACTGGAGCCTCGAGTATACATGGGAATAACAATGCATCACATGTGTGATTGGAGATTGTTTTGATTGCACAAAATGACACGGAATAAAGTCAACTTGACTCGTATGTTTTCTATCGTTTGCAATTGCTTTGCATTGATGGCATTATCGTTGCGATTATCCATTTGCGGACTTCCTCATATCACAATCAAATCGAGGACTGAATTCACCCACCAGGATAATCAAAGACCGATTGACTTAGGTCAGATTAAATTCATCGAAAACCCATGGTTAAAACACTAGAAAGTCGCGGATACATTTTTACGTATTAATATTTCTTGGTGTCTCAAGTGTCTAAAAAAATCGACCATTCATCTTCATTTTTGTGGTTCTCAGTATCGATCGTGTTTTCTAGAATTGATAACTTTGACTACACTTAAAAATGCAAAAGAAAATTAGTTTAAATGTATCAAATACTAGTTTACAGTGTTAGGGCCAAACAAAAACCAAATGTCTCTAGTCACGCACCTCAAGCTATATTTTGGAAAGACAAAATAATGGAGAATCAAGAGATTAGTGGGACCACATCTCATCATGTACATCAAATTAATAAGAACCGGTAACTTCTTCTCCCCTCTTTGTGTAATTAAACGAGTATAATAAACATTGGAATATATAACAATCAATTAGGCAATGTAAAATCAAGTGGGTCAAACCAAGTCTGGTTAATCAGGTTGACTTGGCTTGACCATGTCGATCCCGATTTGTCCGTTCGACCAAATTATGCCAAATTACCATGATTTTAGCAAAATTGATATAGAAATTGTGTTAATTTGACTTAATCAAATATGAATAGTGCTAATTGGCACTATTTATGAAGACCCTCTAAATTGGCGCTTGAAAATCGGCTTGAAATTTCAATGTGTTACGACCCCATGATCAAATGTCGAGAAGGAAATTACTCTAGAAAATGACTATAAATCAATGAATTTTGGAATTGTTGATCGAGAGTCAAAATTCTCGATTTGACTAAAAAATCGATTCTCAATCATTTTTTTGTAAAATTTAAGAATTGAAAGTCTAATTAAGCTCATAAAGAATTAAATTTATGATTTTTCAATTTTTCGAAAAAAATGTTGTCCAAGAGTTGACTTAGGGGTTGATCAAAAAAGTCAACTCAAAAAACAATCTTGGATTATTGGGGAAATCAATGTCTAAGTTTAGACAGAATGTAAGGGAAGTTGAAAATTTTTGAAAAACAGTGAAATGACTTTTTTTTTGCCAAGAAACGGTTCCTGTCATGATTAGGGACTCCTAGTTTTACCCTAATCGTATTTGTCGCCCAAAATTCAAGTTTCAATAGCTACCTCTCTTGGAGAGGAATCTTTAAGAGGGAGCTCAAAGAAGTTCCTCTCAAAGACTAAATGATGCATGAATTTTCAATTGACTGACTCATTGAAAAGAAATGCCGTAAGAAATCACATTTGATTAGGGACGTACCTTGGTAAGGTACCTTAAACCTTTTCATCATTTGTACCGCATTTACGCATTCATGTTTTCACTCTCTTCTCTCTTCTCTTTTTTGTGCCTGGTTTTGCATGGAATTTCTTTTTTATGATGATGAGACCAATATGGGTAATAGGACTACTTACCCACTGATAATGCTATAAAAGAAAGTTTGGAGGCCGTGACCACTTGGAGGGTGAAGCTCTAAGGCTACAAACCCGAACATACTTCGAGAGGCTATTTGGAATCACCGTATCCAAGCTACAAGTTGGGATCACTTGGAAGGCGAGGGACCAAGGCTACGAACTTGCTACACTTTAAAATACCATTAAAATCACCTTGTCCAAAACAATAGGTTTTGTCCTCCTGGGGGGTGAAGTTCCAAGGCTCCAAACCTGCACTTACTTAAAAAGGCTATTTGGAATCACCGTATCCAAGTTACGGGTTGTGATTAATTGGATGGTGAGGGACCACGGCTACAAACCTACTACACTTTAAAATACCAATAAAATTACCATGTTCAAAACTACAGTTTGCGTCCTCTTGGTGGGCGAGGCTCCAAGGTTACAAACATGCGTACTCTTGGGAAGACTATTAAAATCACCATATCCAAAACTACATGCTGCGGTCACTTGCGGAGGGCGAGGCTCCAAGGCTACAAACCTGTAAATGCTTTGAAATACCATTTAAAATAGAGTCATTCAAACTTACAGGTGGCTGTCACTTGGATGGTCAGGGTCCCAAGGCTACAAACAAGCGCATACTTTAAAGGACTATTAAATTCATCATATCCACAACTGCAGGCTGTGTCCATTGCCAACAAATCTACATACGCTTAGAGAAACTATATAAAATCACCAGTAAAAAGGTTCCGAGATTTCATAAGCACATCAAACGAAAAATGTAATCGATCACGAAGACGTTGAATGTTATTCAAGAAATTGTTAACCAACTTTTTTGGATAAATGTCATCGGTTATCAAATTCTTTTGGAGGAGAATTTTCGACAAATTATCTTGGTTTACTCAAAGAGTTTGTTAAGATGCCAAATTGGAGGATCTTAATTGTAAAGGTCTTCTCACAATTGCTCGCAAAAAAGGCTTTTGTTCTCATTTATTGATGTGGGAAGTCATCTTTAAATACTCAGGATATCTCACATAACCTATGTCAAAGGCTTTTGGAAATATTCGCATTGAATACACTTTGATCAATCTAAAAGGTCTTTTAAGAGGACCGTGATGTTGGCTTCGTTGTGAGTTTACACAAAGGATAATCGCCTTTGAGGCCAAGAAAGAAATGTTTATCAGTTCATCTTCATTGGATTTACTAGTCAAGAACTTTGAAGATAAGATAAGAAACAATTGCTTCCACTCCTTCAAGTGGTAGCTTTCCTTGTGAAATCCTTGAATCCACTCGAACCATCTCGATCGATGAGACTTTCTAAGAGTTGTAATATAGGTCCGGTGAAAGGTTCAATAGGCTTGGAAAATTCTTTTAGGGGCTTAAAAGTTTATGATTATCATGACATCATTACCAACGAATCAATTTTTTTTAAATCATCCAACTCATCTCGAAAGTCCAAAAGTCCATTGGTTAGTCTTTCATTTGAAACTCAAGAGCTTCGCTCTTTTCTAAATGTCTTTGCATTTGCATTTGCATTGATTTTCTTTCCTCATAAGAATTTTATTTTTAGTGTAAATTTTTTCTTTTTTTCTTGGGCATTGGCCTTACTTTTTCCAGATACACTGCTTTTTCTTACTCCCTAGTTCCCATGTTCTTTTGACTTTTTAATTCTTTTGATTCTTTGGCCCTTTAAGGGCGTGAATGTTAAAACTTCTCTTCCTTGGCCCTATTTTTATTCCCCGGGCGAGTTTACGAGCAAAAAGTAGTGTTTGATAGCAACACAGAATTTCTGTTCCCGAATAAAAATTCATTTAATAGGTTATTCTTGAATTTCTATTCTCAATGCCGGCTGGTTGGGTGGTTGGCACCGATGGACAGGTGAGTAGGGGGGTGGGTGGTCAGCAGATGGTGGTGGTAGGCGGAGGCGGACAGCGGGCAAGCGACAGAGGACAGCCCGGTGGCGGCGAGGACGAATGGCCCCGTGATAGCGGACAGCCCGGCGTCGCGGATGACCCGCGGCGAATCGAACAGCGGCGAGCAAAGGAGAACAATGGGTAAAGCGATGGCGGCGGCCAGCCAGACGGACAGCAACCGATGGATGAGCGGTGGTCAATGAGAGCAAGCAATAAAACAAAGTTGCTATTTCTGTTTCTGTTCTAAAAATAGAAAAGTAGAATATTTTAATTTCTCATTTATGTTCCAAACCTATTTCTAGGCAAAAAATTTGTCCCGAAAATGGAAAAATAAAATTATTTTATTAAACGGAGTTATGTTCCAAACTTGTTCTTAAAAACAAAAAAAATAGAAAAACAGGGAAACGGGATGGTTATCATTTGTGCCCCAGGACTGTGGACATTTCTCTCAAATTACCAATTCTTTTGGGAAATCACATGCCTTTCCCCAATTTATGGAGATAATGACCGCTTGAGCTAAGAAATGAATATTTCGACTAAACTTGGCCAAGCAAAGGGAAATCATTGCTTGGGTGGTGAAATGAATGCCTTTCTTCACTTTGAGATGCTTGAAACTTCCATGAAAATTCACATGAAGTTACTGCAAAAAAGTTGATGAAAGTGAAGGTAATGAAATCTTTCTTAAACTTTTTCTCCAAATAAAACCTTCGGTATTTGTCCTAATGTGGGGTGGTTCTTAATATGAATATGGAAAATTTTCCTTATTCCAACTCAAAATAGCTAGTAAGGGATATCTTTAGTGTTTAAGAAAAGAGAAGGAGACACCTTTCGTCATTTCGATTCACGTATTCCTTGTGAATAAATTCTTTGTCCTAAAACATGGTTTCCTTTTCGATCCACTCAACTCTAAAAAATGCGTATAAGGGACATGTTTAGGCATAGCTTACCTTTTGTCATCCTAAGTAATCCCCGTTGGAATGCTTAACATTCTCTTTTTTAATTTCAAATCACTTGTTTAAATTATCCTTCATTGGGACTTTTGATGCATGATGCATGTACGATTGCATGGATGAACAATTTTAGAATGTCAAACAAAACTCTTGAAGACAATGGTCTCAAAATTGTTTTATACTCGCTTTGAGTCTTGAACTTGGAATTATTTTTCAACCAAGGGTATCATTCAAGGATTTTGACGAAAAGGCTTCAAACGTTCATTTTGGATTTTGAACTTGGAAAAGCATTAAAAGTTTTCTTTTTCTTGGACAATTTTCTTTTGTTAAAATTTTATTCTTACTTGGAGTTTTTAGGATACTTACCTGCACAGTGCCAGCAGGTCGACCCTGGAAAAATTAAAAGAGATTATGTTAATGAATATCTCCTGAGAATGACATATGACGTTACCCTTACTCTTGTTCCTCAAGTTTTTGACGTTTTCCCTATCAAGAGAAAGGAAATTATGTCAGAAATGTGTTCAGGAACGGTGACATGGAACTGATACAATTTACCCTTCATTGAATCCATTGTTTGATTATTGCTTTAGCTTCTTCGAAGGCTAGTAAAATGAATCGAATTCATGTTAGAAATGGAATGAAGAAAGGTAAATTGAGAACGATTACTCAGTTACCCTTCTCCATTTTGTTGCTTGGGCTTTTCATTTGTAACTCCTCCATCGTCCATAAGATGATTTACCCCTACATCTGCCAGGTACATGCTACTTTTAAATCTCACCCCCATGTTTGGTTGCATCGATGCCGCTTGCCCTAGCTAGATTTTTTAGTAAGGTCGATGTTCCTCCCTGTCCTCGTGATTTCTCGTTTGTTTTCCATTGCCACTTGTTTGGGTTTCTCTTCTTTTCATCTGAATGTAAAAATGATATGTTAGTCTACAATTTGAATCAATTTGAGTTTAGGAATGAACTACCCCCTTTGATTATTAGAAATGAGACGTCGTCTCTTTGACATGTCCATTATCTTTAATCATCTCGACTACTCGTGTCATCGACCATTTTCACCTATCTACAAGAGAAATGGATGAGCAAGTTAGTTCAGATATGCGAGACGCTTTCATTGGAATGACTATGTTTACCGTCTTTGAAGCAGCATTCCTCGGGATCATTCTGCAAGAATGATTAGGTAAGAGAAATCAACATATATGCATGAATTTTTTGAAAATTATTTTTTGAAACCAAAGGCATTCACAAATACGTGATATGTCTCAACAGAAAACAATGTGTGAAAATGCTTTAAAACTTAGTCTTAATATCCGTGGACTTCTTAATTCGGCAAAAACTTTGAAACTAGGAAACGTGTGAAAGCCCAGCCGTCAAGGATCATCATAGGACTGGTTTGGGAATGCCCCATATGTCCTCAATAAAATGGATGCATGCTTTATTGAATATTAAAAGGATAATGCCGCATTACAACATAGACTACTTTAGACCAACAACTCTAGCTCCGAATGTCATAGAGTTTTTCATACGAATAGAAAAAAGGAATTGAAATAACAAATAATTCCCAAGCAGGGGAAGGAAAACATAAAATGAAAAACTTTTCAAGCAAGAGCTTCTCTACGCCAAAGGGTGGACGGATGTGCTTCTAAGTGGCTTAGCAATATCGGTCACGATCATATGCACGGCTCCAAGGTGACTAAATCACATGTTTTCTTGCCCATTTGGCGGAGCATTTTCGAAAGATAACATCCTTTTATCAAGCAAATTTTAGACTTTGACCCTCAGGATCAAATAGTTGTCGGTCGGTGTCATGCTCATTTTCTTCCCAGGTGATACTCATACGATTTGGACATATCAAATCCAATAAATGGTTTTTCTCTCGGGAATTTCTTTGGCTACCATCCTCCTTTCGAGGATTGTCACAACTTCCCCGCTCGGGTAATTAAAATTTAGGTGTCAACAAGAATCATCGGCAATAACTCGGATAATGGTTTAGGTAGCGGAGAGAATTGTCTTCACGGTGCTCTTCTTTTTGGCTTGTAGTTCTGAGGTGCACCGGAAATCCATGCTATTTGACAAAGCCATATTATTTGCTAAAGAATGGACTAGTATAGTTTAATCAGAGTAGTCATAAAAGATTATAAACGATTAATTCCTTATCTGCAGGACCATATAAAAAACCAAATTGATTCGACTCGCAGATAGCAAATATCAATTTGACCAAAATTAAAATTTACGGATCATTGAAAATTGATTAAGAGTTCAAGGACTACATTTTGGTAGTGTCGCTTCTATTATTAATGCTAGAGAATATGAAATCGAGTTGTAAAAGAGATTGTACATCTTTATTGAATATTTAAAAATAATTCACTGGTTACAGTAGCTAATGGGAGTTTGTTGCATCATTTTTGCCATAAATCTTTGTATCATTGTTGTTCAATTTTGTAAAGTGATGCTTATGTTGATCTTAAATTGGGTCCTTTTCTTCTGGGAAAGTACCAAAAATATATCTCATTGCTGACCAAATGACTACTTATTACCTCTATTTATACAAAACCATTCACATACCCTCCGAGCAAAACCGTACATTGAAAACACCAAACTGCCGCTCCTTACAAATTCATTTTAGCATTTTGGTTAGGGTGTGGTGGTTTTTATTATTTTTAGTTGATTTTTGAGTATTTTGGGAGGTCAACGTTATACTTATGTATTGTCCCGCATAACTAATAAGAAGTTCTCAATCTATATCGATAAGTTTCTATAAATGACTTTTTTTTTGCTAGAAAACGGGCCTTGTCGCAATTAGGATTTCCAAGTCTCGGGTTTTTATGTTTTTTGGATTCGGTGGTGAAAATTCAGGTGTTAACACATGCACTATACTGTGTCATCACATGGGCACCCACAACCATAAAATAGCATAGACTCTCACTTGTATCCATAAAACTTACAATTGTGTTTTAGAGGTCAAGCTTGTCATATCCCTTTCCACCGTAAGTTTCTCGTGGCCACTTGCAATCTTCCAATATCTTCTAATCTTTCGATCATTTAATCATATTGTCATTTATATTTTTATTTTCCTTAGATATATCAATCATTCAGACATATTGTCATTTATATGCACAACGGGCTCAAGGTTACGCGGTGGTGATTGGCGGCACAGCTTCTATCGGAAATGGTGGCTCACCGCACGGCGGGGTTTCGGTGGGGTGGGGGGGGGGGGTGTGGTGGAGAGACAGAGAGAGAGAGAGAGTGTGTGTGTGTGTGTGTGTGTGTGTAAGGTGATAGGAAAGATGGACAAGGGGGGGTTTTGGGTTTGTATATCGTGCCTCCTCAATTAAGCCGAAACCGACTTGAAAACAAACCAAATCTAAAACTATCTAAATAAGTCGAGCCCAAGCTTTCTATAACCTCCAACCAAAAAAGAAGAAGCCTCGCCGAGGGCTGCTCCAACCAAATCTTTTTTCTTCTTTGTTCGATGTTTTTTTAACCTTCGTCTTCTTGCTCGCAGCCTCACCGACGGCTGCCCAGCAACCTTCAATATCTCCATGAACACCAAAACCAATTGGAATATACACAGGACATCATGCCGGGACCTCAACAACCGGAGTTCATCAAACTAGAGCATCAGAATAATGAACATAGACTCTCCTGCCGATCGTCCCATCTACGGCCCGACCTCCATGCACAGGCAGAAGGAACAAGAGGGAAAGTTAACTTAACGCAATGAAACCTCAGTCGCGTCACTCGAGGCTCAAATCAGTATGTCCAGAACATACCCTCGTCGCGAACGCCATTGAGTCGCCGAAGTAAGACCAGAACATACACAAAGGAAACGTGTCCATGTACCACCTCATCGAAACGAAATATACCCAGAATCAGGCCTAAATACTAACACAACGATGAATAATGTAGTAATGTGCGTCCGATAAATAATGGAAGTTTGAGAGATCGGTGGAGAAATCTTTGTTTTAATTACAAGAGCTCCTGGAACGCGTCTACTAAGAAGAACGCATCCGTGTTAGTTATATCGTGCCTGTGAATGTAAAGTGCAGGAAACAGCAAATCGAAGGATTGTTTTGGGAGGGTTAAACTAGGAAGAATGTAGACCATGAAGCTTAATTCAAGCAAGATTCAGAGCTTACTCGAGGAACGAGGATATGATCCCCTTCCCATTGAGAGTTGACCTGTAAGGAATGCTTGTGAACTCCTTCAATCTTTCCATCACACTGCACGAAAAAAAGGAAGAGTTTCGAGATAAAAGTACCAATCGGAAACGATAAACCGGACCTCACAAAAAGAGTAGACATGGCTTTGTTTTTTTAGCCTCGAGACATGATCCCTCGGAAGCTTGCTATTGATGACTAAGGTGGGCCTAATTCTATTTAATTGATTAGAACTAAGCCTAAGCTATTTGTCTAAAAATGAGGCTAAGTCTAAATTGATTTTATTTCTTGAGAATTGAAATTTTATATTGAAACTAATCCTAATGATGATTAAACTAACTATTACAATAGTGAGTCCGGATTTGACATTGGTCTTAAATTACTACTGTCTTTAAGAGGCTCGGCCCCTCCTCCATGGACCGCTTCGAGTGGCCTCCGTTGACGGTGTCAATTTCCATTCATTTAACTTATTTGCATAACATGCACTCAATCATACAAAACAACCAACAATGTTCATCTAATCAAACATTGGAATAGCCTCGGGATCGGTTTTTGACTTTCAGGCATTACGATTATCTCAATCTCCCTTTGATTAGGACCGATTGATTAATGATTAATGACAATCGCCACCACTTGCTTTTACATGACAACGGTCGCATCAATTAACCCTTAATTTGGTTCTGATCGATTTCCAATAGGCCACCCATTGAGCATGCATCGTACATAACATTCATCCAGCAAACATATGCATTTAATTAAACATGCATTTTGGTAATTTGACCTTGATTCTTAATCAATCATACAAGATGAAGTGAACCATCGAAGGGTCACTTATTCAGTTTAACACCAAATTTGGACTAATTATGCTCAAACTCAGTCAACCCATCAAACGAAATCCAATTGAAATGATTCAAGCATCAATAGAAAGCTTAGGATGTACAGTCCAAAGTTCATGAAAACCACATGACCCAGTTCTAAACCGAAAACCCGAAATTGAGCAAAAAATACCCGACAGTTTGAATTGACTCGGATTTGACCCGCGAGATTAAAAAATATGGAAAAATAGTTTGAAAATTTAAAAGTCTGCGAAATTTAAAAGACATCTTTCTCATTCGGTCATTAACAACTTTCATGTTTTAAAATTTCACAAACAAGCCCTCGAACTGTACGAAATTTGCATGTTTTCCCAGGGATTTCACTGAAAACAGTTTTGTAGGCCGGGACCGACTTCTTCCCCCTAAAATTTTCTATTTGGTTCTCAAACTTTCCAAATCACTAATTAAGTCCCTAATGAACAACTTTTTGAGTGTTTGCAGAAAAGGACTCGAACTTCGTCGAATTTGCAAAACAAAGTCGATGAGTGTAGGAACCAGAAAAACAAATTAGATACAAAATCTAATCGTCTTTTTAGTTGATGCATAATGCCAATCCAATGATTTAAAATTTTTATTTTTTTAAAACTTGCAGTGTTGGCTACAATTTTTAGGAAGAACACTTTTCAAATTTTGAACTCAGAAGATTAGAAAAATCTAAGAACCGAGAAAGGTCAAACAGATTCAAAATTCCCGCTTAATCTGTTTGTGATTCATAGGTCTATAACATGAATTAGCATGTTAATTTCGACCATAATTAATCAAGTTCATTCGTTAAAGAACTCATTCAACATATTAAGTGTTCAACACCACAACAATCAATTTATAAGTTTGTATAGCGAGTTGAAAGTATTCAACGCCGTTTCGAATACTTAGTGTTTCATTCTCTTGAGATTTCTAGTGTAGAGTTCTTGTTGCCTTGTAATCGTGAGAAGATTAAGTGTACAAGCTTGATTGCAGCATTTAGTCCTTATAGTGCGATCTATCATTTAATAGGATCGATACTGCTAGATGTAACTTATCTTGGTGATTACTAGTACAATCCAGTCCAAATTGTGGCTATTAGTTTGGAGAGTGGATGTACGCTTAGTAATAATGCCAAAGCACCATAAGTTGCTGTGTGCTCTCTTTACTTTTGCTGTTACATGACCTATTGCACATTCAGTATCACATGATATTTATCATATCGGCTTCTCCTAATTTGAAGTACCGTGCTGATTTCCACATAATTTTCAAAGTTCATCAAAACAACCTATTCACCACCTCTAGGTTTCTTAGTTAGCCTCGATAATTGGTGTCAGAGCTTTGTTGCTTATTATTTGAAGTATATTACTTTTGACCATAAAGATCTTTATCTGTGGCTAACTTTGATGGTTTCTGTACAAGTGACTCTTAAGCACCTTGCAAGCCTCCATACTTTGATGGCAACAACTATCTCTGAACGACCCAAAAAAAAAAAACAACGACTATCTCTGAAAGAAGAGAATGCAAGCTTACACTAAAGCAAGCGACTTCATCATGTGTGATGTGATCCAAAATGAATGGAAATATTAGTGCGAACTCCTGCTCAACAAGATGAAGAAAATACTCAAGCTCTTTCGAAAGTCTGCGATCTTACTGGCTATCTGCTACTCAATTACAAGATGCTTAGAGAAGAGCTGCTCAAAATGCTAAAGTTAAACATCTTTTGTATTGTACCTTATCTCCATCTGAAGTTAACAAAATTTCATCGTGTATGTTGACACCTAATTTTGTCGACTCGGTAAATTGGTGCTTTTAAAATGTAAATGGGCCAAATTAGTGCAAAATAGTTTCTTCGTAAAGTGGGCGCTGTCGGTTAAATTGGGTAGTAGTTGAATAAATTTTCCTCAAATAGTTTTTTTATAAAGTGGCAGCAATTGGTAAAATATTTGAATAAAATTTCGTAAAATAGTTTCTTTATAAAGTGAGAGCAGCTAGTACAATTGGGTAATATTCAAATAAAATTGTGGGAATTGTTGGAAAAATTGGAGAATATTTGAAAAATTCCCTAAAATAGTTTCCTTATAAAATGGAAGTGGGATTTTGTTGTTAAATTGAGTAATATTCGAAAATTATCTAAAATATTTTTCCTTTAAAGTGGAAGTAGTTGGTCAAATTGAGGAATATCTAAAATAATCCCTAAAATAGTTTCCTTATAAAGTGGGAGTTGTTGGTAAAATTGGATATTATGCAAATAAAATTCCAAAATTGTAAACGTGGCTAATATTCGAAAGTTCCTAAAATAATTTCCTTATAAAGCAGGAGCTGTAGGTAAAATTGGGTAATATTTGAATACAATTCCCTAAAATAGTTTATAAAGTTGGAGCAACTGGTAAAATTATTTCAATAAAATTCCATAAAATAGTTTGCTTATAAGGTGGAAGTGAGATTTGTTGCTAAATTGGGAAATATTTGAAAGGAGTTTTTTTTTTTAAGTGAGAGTTGTTGGTAAAATTGGGGAATATCCGAAAATTTTTAAAATAGTTTCCTTATGAGGCGAGAACGCACAATAATGAGAATATAATAGGTACAAAAGTAATCCTTATAAATTTTCATAATGGAGAAAGAATATTTATAATATGTATACTTAAAGGATCATTCACCAAATTATTTGAATAAAAATCCATAAAATAGTTTCCTTATAAGGTGGGAGTGAGATTTGTTGCTAAATTGGGAAATATTTGAAAGCAGTTTTTTTTTAAGGGAGAGTTGTTGGCAAAATTGGGGAATATCCGAAAATTCCTTAAAATAGTTTCCTTATGAGGCGAGAACGCACAATAATGAGAATATAATAGGTACAAACGTTAATCCTTATAAATGTTCATAATGGAGAAAGAATATTTATAATATGTATACTTAAAGGATTCTTCACCAAATTATTTGAATAAAAATCCACAAAATAGTTTCCTTACAAGGTGGAAGTGAGATTTGTTGCTAAATTGGGAAATACTTGAAAGTAATTTTTTTTTTTAAGTGAGAGTTGTTGGTAAAATTGGAGAATATCCGAAAATTCCTCAAAATAGTTTAAGAGAACGCATTTATAATGAGAACATAATAGGTACAAAATTAATCCTTATAAATGCTCATAATGGAGAGAGAATATTTATAATATATATATATAATGTAAAGGATTCTTCATCGAATTTCACTAATTATCATCACACTTCGCAGAATGAAATCTTTAACGCAATTCACGCCTGCCTTTGTCCTATCACTCTCCTTCATATGCTCTCTTCCACCAACATACGCCACCCTTTTCAGGATGTACCATGTCCACATTGTCAACAACTTGCCCGGCGACTTCGCCCTCCATTGCCAATCCGGTGATCATGATCTTGAGGCTCGGATCCTCCACCCAAATGAGGAGCAATTAATCCGTTTTAAGATTAATTTCTTTAGGACGACCCGCTTCTACTGCGCTGCCCGATGGGGGCGATATAAGCAGTTCGACGATTTTGGGCGCCTCGGGATGAAAACAGATGTGACAACGTGGATTGCTATTGGTCCGTGCGAGACAACGGGTTTTACTTCAGCAACGATAACACCAACTGGAGCCTCGAGTATACATGGAATAACAATGCATCACATGTGTGATTGGAGATTGTTTTGATTGCACAAAATGACACGGAATAAAGTCAACTTGACTCGTATGTTTTCTATCGCTTGCAATTGCTTTGCATTGATGGCATTATCGCTATGCGATTATCCATTTGCGGACTTCCTCATATCACAATCAAATCGAGGACTGAATTCACCCACCAGGATAATCAAAGACCGATTGACTTAGGTCAGATTAAATTCATCGAAAACCCATGGTTAAAACACTAGAAAGTCGCGGATACATTTTACGTATTAATATTTCTTGGTGTCTCAAGTGTCTAAAAAAATCGACCATTCATCTTCATTTTTTGTGTTCTCAGTATCGATCGTGTTTTCTAGAATTGATAACTTTGACTACACTTAAAAAATGCAAAAGAAAATTAGTTTAAATGTATCAAATACTAGTTTACAGTGTTAGGGCCAAACAAAACCAAATGTCTCTAGTCACGCACCTCAAGCTATATTTTGGAAAGACAAAATAATGGAGAATCAAGAGATTAGTGGGACCACATCTCATCATGTACATCAAATTAATAAGAACCGGTAACTTCTTCTCCCCTCTTTGTGTAATTAAACGAGTATAATAAACATTGGAATATATAACAATCAATTAGGCAATGTAAAATCAAGTGGGTCAAACCAAGTCTGGTTAATCAGGTTGACTTGGCTTGACCATGTCGATCCCGATTTGTCCGTTCGACCAAATTATGCCAAATTACCATGATTTTAGCAAAATTGATATAGAAATTGTGTTAATTTGACTTAATCAAATATGAATAGTGCTAATTGGCACTATTTATGAAGACCCTCTAAATTGGCGCTTAAAAATCGGCTTGAAATTTCAATGTGTTACGACCCCATGATCAAATGTAATTACTCTAGAAAATGACTATAAATCAATGAATTTTGGAATTGTTGATCGAGAGTCAAAATTCTCGATTTGACTAAAAAAATCGATTCTCAATCATTTTTTTTGTAAAATTTAAGAATTGAAAGTCTAATTAAGCTCATAAAGAATTAAATTTATGATTTTTCAATTTTTTCAAAAAAATGTTGTCCAAGAGTTGACTTAGGGGTTGATCAAAAAAGTCAACTCAAAAAACAATCTTGGATTATTGGGGAAATCAATGTCTAAGTTTAGACAGAATGTAAGGGAAGTTGAAAATTTTTGCAAAACAGTGAAATGACTTTTTTTTTGCCAAGAAACGGTTCCTGTCATGATTAGGGACTCCTAGTTTTACCCTAATCGTATTTGTCGCCCAAAATTCAAGTTTCAATAGCTACCTCTCTTGGAGAGGAATCTTTAAGAGGGAGCTCAAAGAAGTTCCTCTCAAAGACTAAATGATGCATGAATTTTCAATTGACTGACTCATTGAAAAGAAATGGCGTAAGAAATCACATTTGATTAGGGACGTGCCTTGGTAAGGTACCTTAAACCTTTTCATCATTTGTACCGCATTTACGCATTCATGTTTTCACTCTCTTCTCTCTTCTCTTTTGTGCCTGGTTTTTGAATGGAATTTCTTTTTTTATGATGATGAGACCAATATGGGTAATAGGACTACTTACCCACTGATAATGCTATAAAAGAAAGTTTGGAGGCCGTGACCACTTGGAGGGTGAAGCTCTAAGGCTACAAACCCGAACATACTTCGAGAGGCTATTTGGAATCACCGTATCCAAGCTACAAGTTGGGATCACTTGGAAGGCGAGGGACCAAGGCTACGAACTTGCTACACTTTAAAATACCATTAAAATCACCTTGTCCAAAACAATAGGTTTTGTCCTCCTGGGGTGAAGTTCCAAGGCTCCAAACCTGCACTTACTTAAAAAGGCTATTTGGAATCACCGTATCCAGGTTACGGGTTGTGATTAATTGGATGGTGAGGGACCACGGCTACAAACCTACTACACTTTAAAATACCAATAAAATTACCATGTTCAAAACTACAGTTTGCGTCCTCTTGGTGGGCGAGGCTCCAAGGTTACAAACATGCGTACTCTTGGGAAGACTATTAAAATCACCATATCCAAAACTACATGCTGCGGTCACTTGCGGAGGGCGAGGCTCAAGGCTACAAACCTGTAAATGCTTTGAAATACCATTTAAAATAGAGTCATTCAAACTTACAGGTGGCTGTCACTTGGATGGTCAGGGTCCCAAGGCTACAAACAAGCGCATACTTTAAAGGACTATTAAATTCATCATATCCACAACTGCAGGCTGTGTCCATTGCCAACAAATCTACATACGCTTAGAGAAACTATATAAAATCACCAGTAAAAAGGTTCCGAGATTTCATAAGCACATCAAACGAAAAATGTAATCGATCACGAAGACGTTGAATGTTATTCAAGAAATTGTTAACCAACTTTTTTGATAAATGTCATCGGTTATCAAATTCTTTTGGAGGAGAATTTTCGACAAATTATCTTGGTTTACTCAAAGAGTTTGTTAAGATGCCAAATTGGAGGATCTTAATTGTAAAGGTCTTCTCACAATTGCTCGCAAAAGGCTTTTGTTCTCATTTATTGATGTGGGAAGTCATCTTTAAATACTCAGGATATCTCACATAACCTATGTCAAAGGCTTTTGGAAATATTCGCATTGAATACACTTTGATCAATCTAAAAGGTCTTTTAAGAGGACCGTGATGTTGGCTTCGTTGTGAGTTTACACAAAGGATAATCGCCTTGAGGCCAAGAAAGAAATGTTTATCAGTTCATCTTCATTGGATTTACTAGTCAAGAACTTTGAAGATAAGATAAGAAACAATTGCTTCCACTCCTTCAAGTGGTAGCTTTCCTTGTGAAATCCTTGAATCCACTCGAACCATCTCGATCAGATGAGACTTTCTAAGAGTTGTAATATAGGTCCGGTGAAAGGTTCAATAGGCTTGGAAAATTCTTTTAGGGGCTTAAAAGTTTATGATTATCATGACATCATTACCAACGAATCAATTTTTTTTAAATCATCCAACTCATCTCGAAAGTCCAAAAGTCCATTGGTTAGTCTTTCATTTGAAACTCAAGAGCTTCGCTCTTTTCTAAATGTCTTTGCATTTGCATTTGCATTGATTTTCTTTCCTCATAAGAATTTTATTTTTAGTGTAAATTTTTTCTTTTTTTCTTGGGCATTGGCCTTACTTTTTCCAGATACACTGCTTTTTCTTACTCCCTAGTTCCCATGTTCTTTTGACTTTTTATTTCTTTTGATTCTTTGGCCCTTTAAGGGCGTGAATGTTAAAACTTCTCTTCCTTGGCCCTATTTTTATTCCCTGGACGAGTTTCTGAGCAAAAAGTAGTGTTTGATAGCAACACAGAATTTCTGTTCCCAGAATAAAAATTCATTTAATAGGTTATTCTTGAATTTCTATTCTCAATGCCGGGCTGGTTGGGTGGTTGGCACCGATGGACAGGTGAGTAGGGGGTGGGTGGTCAGCAGATGGTGGTAGGCGGAGGCGGACAGCAGGCAAGCGACAGAGGACAGCCAATGAAGCGGGGGGACGAATGGCCAGCGAGTGATAGCGGACAGCCGGGCAAGTCAAGGATGACCCGCAATGTAACGAACAGCTGCAGCAAAGGAGAACAGTGGGTAGGCGATGGCGGCGGGCGGCGGCAATGGACGGACAGCAACCGATGGATAGACGGGTGGTCAATGAGAGCAAGCAATAAAAAGCAGAGTTGCTATTTCATTTTCCGTTCTAAAAATAGGAAAGTAGAATATTTTAATTTCTCATTTATGTTCCAAACCTATTTCTAGGCAAAAATTTGTCCCGAAAATGGAAAAATAAAATTATTTTATTAAACGGAGTTATGTTCCAAACTTGTTCTTAAAAACAAAAAAAATAGAAAAACAGGGAAACGGGATGGTTATCGTTTGTGCCCCGGACCGTGGAGACATTTCTCTCAAATTACCAATTCTTTTGGGAAATCACATGCCTTTCCCCAATTTATGGAGATAATGACCGCTTGAGCTAAGAAATGAATATTTCGATTAAACTTGGCCAAGCAAAGGGAAATCATTGCTTGGGTGGTGAAATGAATGCCTTTCTTCACTTTGAGATGCTTGAAACTTCCATGAAAATTCACATGAAGTTACTGCAAAAAGTTGATGAAAGTGAAGGTAATGAAATCTTTCTTAAACTTTTTCTCCAAATAAAACCTTCGGTATTTGTCCTAATGTGGGTGGTTCTTAATATGAATATGGAAAATTTTCCTTATTCCAACTCAAAATAGCTAGTAAGGGATATCTTTAGTGTTTAAGAAAAGAGAAGGAGACACCTTTCGTCATTTCGATTCACGTATTCCTTGTGAATAAATTCTTTGTCCTAAAACATGGTTTCCTTTTCGATCCACTCAACTCTAAAAAATGCGATAAGGGACATGTTTAGGCATAGCTTACCTTTTGTCATCCTAAGTAATCCCCGTTGGAATGCTTAACATTCTCTTTTTTAATTTCAAATCACTTGTTTAAATTATCCTTCATTGGGACTTTTGATGCATGATGCATGTACGATTGCATGGATGAACAATTTTAGAATGTCAAACAAAACTCTTGAAGACAATGGTCTCAAAATTGTTTTATACTCGCTTTGAGTCTTGAACTTGGAATTATTTTTCAACCAAGGGTATCATTCAAGGATTTTGACGAAAAGGCTTCAAACGTTCATTTTGGATTTTGAACTTGGAAAAGCATTAAAAGTTTTCTTTTTCTTGGACAATTTTCTTTTGTTAAAATTTTATTCTTACTTGGAGTTTTTAGGATACTTACCTGCACAGTGCCAGCAGGTCGACCCTGGAAAAATTAAAAGAGATTATGTTAATGAATATCTCCTGAGAATGACATATGACGTTACCCTTACTCTTGTTGACGTTTTCCCTATCAAGAGAAAGGAAATTATGTCAGAAATGTGTTCAGGAACGGTGACATGGAACTGATACAATTTACCCTTCATTGAATCCATTGTTTGATTATTGCTTTAGCTTCTTCGAAGGCTAGTAAAAATGAATCGAATTCATGTTAGAAATGGAATGAAGAAAGGTAAATTGAGAACGATTACTCAGTTACCCTTCTCCATTTTGTTGCTTGGGCTTTTCATTTGTAACTCCTCCATCGTCCATAAGATGATTTACCCCTACATCTGCCAGGTACATGCTACTTTTAAATCTCACCCCCATGTTTGGTTGCATCGATGCCGCTTGCCCTAGCTAGATTTTTTAGTAAGGTCGATGTTCCTCCCTGTCCTCGTGATTTCTCGTTTGTTTTCCATTGCCACTTGTTTGGGTTTCTCTTCTTTTCATCTGAATGTAAAAAATGATATGTTAGTCTACAATTTGAATCAATTTGAGTTTAGGAATGAACTACCCCCTTTGATTATTAGAAATGAGACGTCGTCTCTTTGACATGTCCATTATCTTTAATCATCTCGACTACTCGTGTCATCGACCATTTTCACCTATCTACAAGAGAAATGGATGAGCAAGTTAGTTCAGATCTTGGACGCTTTCATTGGAATGACTATGTTTACCGTCTTTGAAGCAGCATTCCTCGGGATCATTCTGCAAGAATGATTAGGTAAGAGAAATCAACATATATGCATGAATTTTTTGAAAATTATTTTTGAAACCAAAGGCATTCACAAATACGTGATATGTCTCAACAGAAAACAATGTGTGAAAATGCTTTAAAACTTAGTCTTAATATCCGTGGACTTCTTAATTCGGCAAAAACTTTGAAACTAGGAAACGTGTGAAAGCCCAGCCGTCAAGGATCATCATAGGACTGGTTTGGGAATGCCCCATATGTCCTCAATAAAATGGATGCATGCTTTATTGAATATTAAAAGGATAATGCCGCATTACAACATAGACTACTTTAGACCAACAACTCTAGCTCCGAATGTCATAGAGTTTTTCATACGAATAGAAAAAAAAAGAATTGAAATAACAAATAATTCCCAAGCAGGGGAAGGAAAACATAAAATGAAAAACTTTTCAAGCAAGAGCTTCTCTACGCCAAAGGGTGGACGGATGTGCTTCTAAGTGGCTTAGCAATATCGGTCACGATCATATGCACGGCTCCAAGGTGACTAAATCACATGTTTTCTTGCCCATTTGGCGGAGCATTTTCGAAAGATAACATCCTTTTATCAAGCAAATTTTAGACTTTGACCCTCAGGATCAAATAGTTGTCGGTCGGTGTCATGCTCATTTTCTTCCCAGGTGATACTCATACGATTTGGACATATCAAATCCAATAAATGGTTTTTCTCTCGGAATTTCTTTGGCTACCATCCTCCTTTCGAGGATTGTCACAACTTCCCCTCGGGTAATTAAAATTTAGGTGTCAACAAGAATCATCGGCAATAACTCGGATAATGGTTTAGGTAGCGGAGAGAATTGTCTTCACGGTGCTCTTCTTTTCGGCTTGCAGTTCTGAGGTGCACCGGAAATCCATGCTATTTGACAAAGCCATATTATTTGCTAAAGAATAGATTAGTATAGTTTAATCAGAGTAGTCATAAAAGATTATAAATGATTAATTCCTTATCCGCAGGACCATATAAAAAACCAAATTGATTCGACTCACAGAGCGCAAATATCAATTTGACCAAAATTAAAATTTACGGATCATTGAAAATTGATTAAGAGTTCAAGGACTACATTTTGGTAGTGTCGCTTCTATTATTAATGCTAGAGAATATGAAATCGAGTTGTAAAAGAGATTGTACATCTTTATTGAATATTTAAAAATAATTCACTGGTTACAGTAGCTAATGGGAGTTTGTTGCATCATTTTTGCCATAAATCTTTGTATCATTGTTGTTCAATTTTGTAAAGTGATGCTTATGTTGATCTTAAATTGGGTCCTTTTCTTCTGGGGAAAGTACCAAAAATATATCTCATTGCTGACCAAATGACTACTTATTACCTCTATTTATACAAAAACCATTCACATACCCTCCGAGCAAAACCGTACATTGAAAACACCAAACTGCCGCTCCTTACAAATTCATTTTAGCATTTTTTGTTAGGGTGTGGTGGTTTTTATTATTTTTAGTTGATTTTTGAGTATTTTGGGAGGTCAACGTTATACTTATGTATTGTCCCGCATAACTAATAAGAAGTTCTCAATCTATATCGATAAGTTTCTATAAATGACTTTTTTTTTTTTTTGCTAGAAAACGGGCCTTGTCGCAATTAGGGATTTCCAAGTCTCGGGTTTTTATGTTTTTGGATTCGGTGGTGAAAATTCAGGTGTTAACACATGCACTATACTGTGTCATCACATGGGCACCCACAACCATAAAATAGCATAGACTCTCACTTGTATCCATAAAACTTACAATTGTGTTTTAGAGGTCAAGCTTGTCATATCCCTTTCCACCGTAAGTTTCTCGTGGCCACTTGCAATCTTCCAATATCTTCTAATCTTTCGATCATTTAATCATATTGTGATTTATATTTTTGTTTTCCTTAGATATATCAATCATTCAGACATATTGTCATTTATATGCACAACGGGCTCAAGGTTCTGTGGTGGTGATTGGCGGCACAGCTTCTATCGGAAATGGTGGCTCACCGCACGGCGGGGTTTCAGTGGGGTGGGGGGGGGGGTGTGGTGGAGAGAGAGAGAGAGAGTGTGTGTGTGTGTGTGTGTGTGTGTGTAAGGTGATAGGAAAGATGGACAAGGGGGGGTTTTGGGTTTGTATATCGTGCCTCCTCAATTAAGCCGAAACCGACTTGAAAACAAACCAAATCTAAAACTATCTAAATAAGTCGAGCCCAAGCTTTCTATAACCTCCAACCAAAAAAGAAGAAGCCTCGCCGAGGGCTGCTCCAACCAAATCTTTTTTTCTTCTTTGTTCGATGTTTTTTAACCTTCGTCTTCTTGCTCGCAGCCTCACCGACGGCTGCCCAGCAACCTTCAATATCTCCATGAACACCAAAACCAATTGAATATACACAGGACATCATGCCGGGACCTCAACAACCGGAGTTCATCAAACTAGAGCATCAGAATAATGAACATAGACTCTCCTGCCGATCGTCCCATCTACGGCCCGACCTCCATGCACAGGCAGAAGGAACAAGAGGAAAGTTAACTTAACGCAATGAAACCTCAGTCGCGTCACTCGAGGCTCAAATCAGTATGTCGAGAACATACCCTCGTCACGAACGCCATTGAGTCGCCGAAGTAAGACCAGAACATACACAAAGGAAACGTGTCCATGTACCACCTCATCGAAACGAAATATACCCAGAATCAGGCCTAAATACTAACACAACGATGAATAATGTAGTAATGTGCGTCCGATAAATAATGGAAGTTTGAGAGATCGGTGGAGAAATCTTTGTTTTAATTACAAGAGCTCCTGGAACGCGTCTACTAAGAAGAACGCATCCGTGTTAGTTATATCGTGCCTGTGAATGTAAAGTGCAGGAAACAGCAAATCGAAGGATTGTTTTGGGAGGGTTAAACTAGGAAGAATGTAGACCATGAAGCTTAATTCAAGCAAGATTCAGAGCTTACTCGAGGAACGAGGATATGATCCCCTTCCCATTGAGAGTTGACCTGTAAGGAATGCTTGTGAACTCCTTCAATCTTTCCATCACACTGCACGAAAAAAAAGGAAGAGTTTCGAGATAAAAGTACCAATCGGAAACGATAAACCGGACCTCACAAAAGAGTAGACATGGCTTTGTTTTTTTAGCCTCGAGACATGATCCCTCGGAAGCTTGCTATTGATGACTAAGGTGGGCCTAATTCTATTTAATTGATTAGAACTAAGCCTAAGCTATTTGTCTAAAAATGAGGCTAAGTCTAAATTGATTTTATTTCTTGAGAATTGAAATTTTATATTGAAACTAATCCTAATGATGATTAAACTAACTATTACAATAGTGAGTCCGGATTTGACATTGGTCTTAAATTACTACTGTCTTTAAGAGGCTCGGCCCCTCCTCCATGGACCGCTTCGAGTGGCCTCCGTTGACGGTGTCAATTTCCATTCATTTAACTTATTTGCATAACATGCACTCAATCATACAAAACAACCAACAATGTTCATCTAATCAAACATTGGAATAGCCTCGGGATCGGCTTTTGACTTTCAGGCATTACGATTATCTCAATCTCCCTTTGATTAGGACCGATTGATTAATGATTAATGACAATCGGCCACCACTTGCTTTTACATGACAACGGTCGCATCAATTAACCCTTAATTTGGTTCTGATCGATTTCCAATAGGCCACCCATTGAGCATGCATCGTACATAACATTCATCCAGCAAACATATGCATTTAATTAAACATGCATTTTGGTAATTTGACCTTGATTCTTAATCAATCATACAAGATGAAGTGAACCATCGAAGGGTCACTTATTCAGTTTAACACCAAATTTGGACTAATTATGCTCAAACTCAGTCAACCCATCAAACGAAATCCAATTGAAATGATTCAAGCATCAATAGAAAGCTTAGGATGTACAGTCCAAAGTTCATGAAAACCACATGACCCAGTTCTAAACCGAAAAACCCGAAATTGAGCAAAAAATACCCGACAGTTTGGAATTGACTCGGATTTGACCCGCGAGATTAAAAAAAAATATGGAAAAATAGTTTGAAAATTTAAAAGTCTGCGAAATTTAAAAGACATCTTTCTCATTCGGTCATTAACAACTTTCATGTTTTAAAATTTCACAAACAAGCCCTCGAACTGTACGAAATTTGCATGTTTTCCCAGGGATTTCACTGAAAAACAGTTTTGTAGGCCGGGACCGACTTCTTCCCCTAAAATTTTCTATTTGGTTCTCAAACTTTCCAAATCACTAATTAAGTCCCTAATGAACAACTTTTTGAGTGTTTGCAGAAAAGGACTCGAACTTAAAATCGAATTTGCAAAACAAAGTCGATGAGTGTAGGAACCAGAAAAAACAAATTAGATACAAAATCTAATCGTCTTTTAGTTGATGCATAATGCCAATCCAATGATTTAAAATTTTTATTTTTTAAAACTTGCAGTGTTGGCTACAATTTTTAGGAAGAACACTTTTTCGAAATTTTGAACTCAGAAGATTAGAAAAATCTAAGAACCGAGAAAGGTCAAACAGATTCAAAATTCCGTTTAATCTGTTTGTGATTCATAGGTCTATAACATGAATTAGCATGTTAATTTCGACCATAATTAATCAAGTTCATTCGTTAAAGAACTCATTCAACATATTAAGTGTTCAACACCACAACAATCAATTTATAAGTTTGTATAGCGAGTTGAAAGTATTCAACGCCGTATTCTGAATACTTAGTGTTTCATTCTCTTGAGATTTCTAGTGTAGAGTTCTTGTTGCCTTGTAATCGTGAGAAGATTAAGTGTACAAGCTTGATTGCAGCATTTAGTCCTTATAGTGCGATCTATCATTTAATAGGATCAGTACTCGCTAGATGTAACTTATCTTGGTGATTACTAGTACAATCCAGTCCAAATTGTGGCTATTAGTTTGGAGAGTGGATGTACGCTTAGTAATAATGCCAAAGCACCATAAGTTGCTGTGTGCTCTCTTTACTTTTGCTGTTACATGACCTATTGCACATTCGTATCACATGATATTTATCATATCGGCTTCTCCTAATTTCGAAGTACCGGTGCTGATTTCCACATAATTTTCAAAGTTCATCAAAACAACCTATTCACCACCTCTAGGTTTCTTAGTTAGCCTCGATAATTGGTGTCAGAGCTTTGTTGCTTATTATTTGAAGTATATTACTTTTGACCATAAAGATCTTTATCTGTGGCTAACTTTGATGGTTTCTGTACAAGTGACTCTTAAGCACCTTGCAAGCCTCCATACTTTGATGGCAACAACTATCTCTGAACGACCCAAAAAAAAAAAAAACAACGACTATCTCTGAAAGAAGAGAATGCAAGCTTACACTAAAGCAAGCGACTTCATCATGTGTGATGTGATCCAAAATGAATGGAAATATTAGTGCGAACTCCTGCTCAACAAGATGAAGAAAATACTCAAGCTACTGAAAGCTGCGATCTTGCGGCTACTGCTACTCAATTACAAGATGCTTAGAGAAGAGCTGCTCAAAATGCTAAAGTTAAACATCTTTTGTATTGTACCTTATCTCCATCTGAAGTTAACAAAATTTCATCGTGTATGTTGACACCTAATTTTGTCGACTCGGTAAATTGGTGCTTTTAAAATGTAAATGGGCCAAATTAGTGCAAAATAGTTTCTTAAATAAAAGTGGGCGCTGTCGGTTAAATTGGGTAGTAGTTGAATAAATTTTCCTCAAATAGTTTTTTTATAAAGTGGCAGCAATTGGTAAAATATTTGAATAAAATTTCGTAAAATAGTTTCTTTATAAAGTGAGAGCAGCTAGTACAATTGGGTAATATTCAAATAAAATTGTGGGAATTGTTGGAAAAATTGGAGAATATTTGAAAAATTCCCTAAAATAGTTTCCTTATAAAATGGAAGTGGGATTTTGTTGTTAAATTGAGTAATATTCGAAAATTATCTAAAATATTTTTCCTTTAAAGTGGAAGTAGTTGGTCAAATTGAGGAATATCTAAAATAATCCCTAAAATAGTTTCCTTATAAAGTGGGAGTTGTTGGTAAAATTGGATATTATGCAAATAAAATTCCAAAATTGTAAACGTGGCTAATATTCGAAAGTTCCTAAAATAATTTCCTTATAAAGCAGGAGCTGTAGGTAAAATTGGGTAATATTTGAATACAATTCCCTAAAATAGTTTATAAAGTTGGAGCAACTGGTAAAATTATTTCAATAAAATTCCATAAAATAGTTTGCTTATAAGGTGGAAGTGAGATTTGTTGCTAAATTGGGAAATATTTGAAAGGAGTTTTTTTTTAAGTGAGAGTTGTTGGTAAAATTGGGGAATATCCGAAAATTCTTTAAAATAGTTTCCTTATGAGGCGAGAACGCACAATAATGAGAATATAATAGGTACAAAAGTAATCCTTATAAATTTTCATAATGGAGAAAGAATATTTATAATATGTATACTTAAAGGATCATTCACCAAATTATTTGAATAAAAATCCATAAAATAGTTTCCTTATAAGGTGGAAGTGAGATTTGTTGCTAAATTGGGAAATATTTGAAAGCAGTTTTTTTTAGTGAGAGTTGTTGGCAAAATTGGGGAATATCCGAAAATTCCTTAAAATAGTTTCCTTATGAGGCGAGAACGCACAATAATGAGAATATAATAGGTACAAAAGTAATCCTTATAAATGTTCATAATGGAGAAAGAATATTTATAATATGTATACTTAAAGGATTCTTCACCAAATTATTTGAATAAAAATCCACAAAATAGTTTCCTTATAAGGTGGAAGTGAGATTTGTTGCTAAATTGGGAAATACTTGAAAGTAATTTTTTTTAAGTGAGAGTTGTTGGTAAAATTGGAGAATATCCGAAAATTCCTCAAAATAGTTTGCGAGAACGCACGATAATGAGAACATAATAGGTACAAAATTAATCCTTATAAATGCTCATAATGGAGAGAGAATATTTATAATATATATATATACGTAAAGGATTCTTCATCGAATTTCACTAATTATCATCACACTTCGATAATGAAATCTTTAACGCAATTCACGCTCGTCTTTGTCCTATCACTCTCCTTCATATGCTCTCTTCCACCAACATACGCCACCCTTTTCAGGATGTACCATGTCCACATTGTCAACAACTTGCCCGGCGACTTCGCCTCCATTGCCAATCCGGTGATCATGATCTTGAGGCTCGGATCCTCCACCCAAATGAGGAGCAATTAATCCGTTTTAAGATTAATTTCTTTAGGGCGACCCGCTTCTCTTTGCGCTGCCCGATGGGGGAGCGATACAAGCATTCGGCGCATTTTGGGCGTCTCGGGATGAAAACAGATGTGACAACGTGGATTGCTATTGGTCCATGCGAGACAACGGGTTTTACTTCAGCAACGATAACACCAACTGGAGCCTCGAGTATACATGGGAATAACAATGCATCACATGTGTGATTGGAGATTGTTTTGATTGCACAAAATGACACGGAATAAAGTCAACTTGACTCAGTATGTTTTCTATCGTTTGCAATTGCTTTGCATTGATGGCATTATCGTTATGATTATCCATTTGCGGACTTCCTCATATCACAATCAAATCGAGGACTGAATTCACCCACCAGGATAATCAAAGACCGATTGACTTAGGTCAGATTAAATTCATCGAAAACCCATGGTTAAAACACTAGAAAGTCGCGGATACATTTTTACGTATTAATATTTCTTGGTGTCTCAAGTGTCTAAAAAAATCGACCATTCATCTTCATTTTTGTGGTTCTCAGTATCGATCGTGTTTTCTAGAATTGATAACTTTGACTACACTTAAAAATGCAAAAGAAAATTAGTTTAAATGTATCAAATACTAGTTTACAGTGTTAGGGCCAAACAAAAACCAAATGTCTCTAGTCACGCACCTCAAGCTATATTTTCGAAAGACAAAATAATGGAGAATCAAGAGATTAGTGGGACCACATCTCATCATGTACATCAAATTAATAAGAACCGGTAACTTCTTCTCCCCTCTTTGTGTAATTAAACGAGTATAATAAACATTGGAATATATAACAATCAATTAGGCAATGTAAAATCAAGTGGGTCAAACCAAGTCTGGTTAAGCAGGTTGACTTGGCTTGACCATGTCGATCCCGATTTGTCCGTTCGACCAAATTATGCCAAATTACCATGATTTTAGCAAAATTGATATAGAAATTGTGTTAATTTGACTTAATCAAATATGAATAGTGCTAATTGGCACTATTTATGAAGACCCTCTAAATTGGCGCTTGAAAATCGGCTTGAAATTTCAATGTGTTACGACCCCATGATCAAATGTCGAGAAGGAAATTACTCTAGAAAATGACTATAAATCAATGAATTTTGGAATTGTTGATCGAGAGTCAAAATTCTCGATTTGACTAAAAAATCGATTCTCAATCATTTTTTTGTAAAATTTAAGAATTGAAAGTCTAATTAAGCTCATAAAGAATTAAATTTATGATTTTTCAATTTTTCGAAAAAAATGTTGTCCAAGAGTTGACTTAGGGGTTGATCAAAAAAGTCAACTCAAAAAACAATCTTGGATTATTGGGGAAATCAATGTCTAAGTTTAGACAGAATGTAAGGGAAGTTGAAAATTTTTGAAAAACAGTGAAATGACTTTTTTTTTGCCAAGAAACGGTTCCTGTCATGATTAGGGACTCCTAGTTTTACCCTAATCGTATTTGTCGCCCAAAATTCAAGTTTCAATAGCTACCTCTCTTGGAGAGGAATCTTTAAGAGGGAGCTCAAAGAAGTTCCTCTCAAAGACTAAATGATGCATGAATTTTCAATTGACTGACTCATTGAAAAGAAATGCCGTAAGAAATCACATTTGATTAGGGACGTACCTTGGTAAGGTACCTTAAACCTTTTCATCATTTGTACCGCATTTACGCATTCATGTTTTCACTCTCTTCTCTCTTCTCTTTTGTGCCTGGTTTTTGAATGGAATTTCTTTTTTTATGATGATGAGACCAATATGGGTAATAGGACTACTTACCCACTGATAATGCTATAAAAGAAAGTTTGGAGGCCGTGACCACTTGGAGGGTGAAGCTCTAAGGCTACAAACCCGAACATACTTCGAGAGGCTATTTGGAATCACCGTATCCAAGCTACAAGTTGGGATCACTTGGATGGCGAGGGACCAAGGCTACGAACTTGCTACACTTTAAAATACCATTAAAATCACCTTGTCCAAAACAATAGGTTTTGTCCTCCTGGGGGGTGAAGTTCCAAGGCTCCAAACCTGCACTTACTTAAAAAGGCTATTTGGAATCACCGTATCCAAGTTACGGGTTGTGATTAATTGGATGGTGAGGGACCACGGCTACAAACCTACTACACTTTAAAATACCAATAAAATTACCATGTTCAAAACTACAGGTTGCGTCCTCTTGGTGGGCGAGGCTCCAAGGTTACAAACATGCGTACTCTTGGGAAGACTATTAAAATCACCATATCCAAAACTACATGCTGCGGTCACTTGCGGAGGGCGAGGCTCCAAGGCTACAAACCTGTAAATGCTTTGAAATACCATTTAAAATAGAGTCATTCAAACTTACAGGTGGTTGTCACTTGGATGGTCAGGGTCCCAAGGCTACAAACAAGCGCATACTTTAAAGGACTATTAAATTCATCATATCCACAACTGCAGGCTGTGTCCATTGCCAACAAATCTACATACGCTTAGAGAAACTATATAAAATCACCAGTAAAAAGGTTCCGAGATTTCATAAGCACATCAAACGAAAAATGTAATCGATCACGAAGACGTTGAATGTTATTCAAGAAATTGTTAACCAACTTTTTTTGATAAATGTCATCGGTTATCAAATTCTTTTGGAGGAGAATTTTCGACAAATTATCTTGGTTTACTCAAAGAGTTTGTTAAGATGCCAAATTGGAGGATCTTAATTGTAAAGGTCTTCTCACAATTGCTCGCAAAAGGCTTTTGTTCTCATTTATTGATGTGGGAAGTCATCTTTAAATACTCAGGATATCTCACATAACCTATGTCAAAGGCTTTTGGAAATATTCGCATTGAATACACTTTGATCAATCTAAAAGGTCTTTTAAGAGGACCGTGATGTTGGCTTCGTTGTGAGTTTACACAAAGGATAATCGCCTTTAGGCCAAGAAAGAAATGTTTATCAGTTCAGTTCATCTTCATTGGGTTTACTAGTCAAGAACTTTGAAGATAAGATAAGAAACAATTGCTTCCACTCCTTCAAGTGGTAGCTTTCCTTGTGAAATCCTTGAATCCACTCGAACCATCTCGATCAGATGAGACTTTCTAAGAGTTGTAATATAGGTCCGGTGAAAGGTTCAATAGGCTTGGAAAATTCTTTTAGGGGCTTAAAAGTTTATGATTATCATGACATCATTACCAACGAATCAATTTTTTTTAAATCATCCAACTCATCTCGAAAGTCCAAAAGTCCATTGGTTAGTCTTTCATTTGAAACTCAAGAGCTTCGCTCTTTTCTAAATGTCTTTGCATTTGCATTTGCATTGATTTTCTTTCCTCATAAGAATTTTATTTTTAGTGTAAATTTTTTCTTTTTTTCTTGGGCATTGGCCTTACTTTTTCCAGATACACTGCTTTTTCTTACTCCCTAGTTCCCATGTTCTTTTGACTTTTTAATTCTTTTGATTCTTTGGCCCTTTAAGGGCGTGAATGTTAAAACTTCTCTTCCTTGGCCCTATTTTTATTCCCTGGACGAGTTTCTGAGCAAAAAGTAGTGTTTGATAGCAACACAGAATTTCTGTTCCCAGAATAAAAATTCATTTAATAGGTTATTCTTGAATTTCTATTCTCAATGCCGGCTGGTTGGGTGGTTGGCACCGATGGACAGGTGAGTAGGGGGTGGGTGGTCAGCAGATGGTGGTAGGCGGAGGCGGACAGCAGGCAAGCGACAGAGGACAGCCAGCGAGCGGCGAGGACGAATGGCCAGCGAGTGATAGCGGACAGCCGGCAGGCTGCGGATGACCCGCAGCGAACGAACAGCGGCAGGCAAAGGAGAACAGTGGGTAGGCAGTAGCAAGCGGCGGCAGCCAGCAGACAGGCAGCCGATGGATAGGCGGTGGGCAATGAGAGCAAGCAATAAAACAAAGTTGCTATTTCTGTTTCTGTTCTAAAAATAGAAAAGTAGAATATTTTAATTTCTCATTTATGTTCCAAACCTAGTTCTAGGCAAAAAATTTGTCCCGAAAATGGAAAAATAAAATTATTTTATTAAACGGAGTTATGTTCCAAACTTGTTCTTAAAAACAAAAAAAATAGAAAAACAGGGAAACAGAATGGTTATCGTTTGTGCCCCAGGACTCTGGAGACATTTTTCTCAAATTACCAATTCTTTTGGGAAATCACATGCCTTTCCCCAATTTACAGAGATAATGACCGCTTGAGCTAAGAAATGAATATTTTGACTAAACTTGGCCAAGCAAAGGGAAATCATTGCTTGGGTGGTGAAATGAATGCCTTTCTTCACTTTGAGATGCTTGAAACTTCCATGAAAATTCACATGAAGTTACTGCAAAAAAGTTGATGAAAGTGAAGGTAATGAAATCTTTCTTAAACTTTTTCTCCAAATAAAACCTTCGGTATTTGCCCTAATGTGGGGTGGTTCTTAATATGAATATTTGAAAATTTTCCTTATTCGGACTCAAAATGGCTAGTAAGGGATATCTTTAGTGTTTAAGAAAAGAGAAGGAGACACCTTTCGTCATTTCGATTCACGTATTCCTTGTGAATAAATTCTTTGTCCTAAAGCACGGTTTCCTTTTCGATCCACTCAACTCTAAAAAATGCGTATAAGGGACATGTTTAGGCATAGCTTACCTTTTGTCATCCTAAGCAATCCCCGTTGGCATGCTTAACATTCTCTTTTTAATTTCAAATCACTTGTTTAAATTATCCTTCATTGGGACTTTTGATGCATGATGCATGTACGATTGCATGGATGAACAATTTTAGAATGTCAAACAAAACTCTTGAAGACAATGGTCTCAAAATTGTTTTATACTCACTTTGAGTCTTGAACTTGGAATTATTTTTCAACCAAGGGTATCATTCAAGGATTTTGACGAAAAGGCTTCAAACGTTCATTTTGGATTTTGAACTTGGAAAAGCATTAAAAGTTTTTTTTTCTTGGACAATTTTCTTTTGTTAAAATTTTGTTCTTACTTGGAGTTTTTAGGATACTTACCTGCACAGTGCCAGCAGGTCGACCCTGGAAAAATTAAAAGAGATTATGTTAATGAATATCTCTCGAGAATGACATATGACGTTACCCTTACTCTTGTTCCTCAAGTTTTTGACGTTTTCCCTATCAAGAGAAAGGAAATTATGTCAGAAATGTGTTCAGGAACGGTGACATGGAACTGATACAATTTACCCTTCATTGAATCCATTGTTTGATTATTGCTTTAGCTTCTTCGAAGGCTAGTAAAAATGAATCGAATTCATGTTAGAAATGGAATGAAGAAAGGTAAATTGAGAACGATTACTCAGTTACCCTTCTCCATTTTGTTGCTTGGGCTTTTCATTTGTAACTCCTCCATCGTCCATAAGATGATTTACCCCTACATCTGCCAGGAACATGCTACTTTTAAATCTCACCCCCATGTTTGGTTGCATCGATGCCGCTTGCCCTAGCTAGATTTTTTAGTACGGTCGATGTTCCTCCCTGTCCTCGTGATTTCTCGTTTGTTTTCCATTGCCACTTGTTTGGGTTTCTCTTCTTTTCATCTGAATGTAAAAAATGATATGTTAGTCTACAATTTGAATCAATTTGAGTTTAGGAATGAACTACCCCCTTTGATTATTAGAAATGAGACGCCGCCTCTTTGACATGTCCATTATCTTTAATCATCTCGACTACTCGTGTCATCGACCATTTTCACCTATCTACAAGAGAAATGGATGAGCAAGTTAGTTCGTATGCGAGACGCTTTCATTGGAATGACTATGTTTACCGTCTTTGAAGCAGCATTCCTCGGGATCATTCTGCAAGAATGATTAGGTAAGAGAAATCAACATATATGCATGAATTTTTTGAAAATTATTTTTGAAACCAAAGGCATTCACAAATACGTGATATGTCTCAACAGAAAACAATGTGTGAAAATGCTTTAAAACTTAGTCTTAATATCCGTGGACTTCTTAATTCGCAAAAACTTTGAAACTAGGAAACGTGTGAAAGCCCAGCCGTCAAGGATCATCATAGGACTGGTTTGGGAATGCCCCATATGTCCTCAATAAAATGGATGCATGCTTTATTGAATATTAAAAGGATAATGCCGCATTACAACATAGACTACTTTAGACCAACAACTCTAGCTCCGAATGTCATAGAGTTTTTCATACGAATAGAAAAAAGGAATTGAAATAACAAATAATTCCCAAGCAGGGGAAGGAAAACATAAAATGAAAAACTTTTCAAGCAAGAGCTTCTCTACGCCAAAGGGTGGACGGATGTGCTTCTAAGTGGCTTAGCAATATCGGTCACGATCATATGCACGGCTCCAAGGTGACTAAATCACATGTTTTCTTGCCCATTTGGCGGAGCATTTTCGAAAGATAACATCCTTTTATCAAGCAAATTTTAGACTTTGACCCTCAGGATCAAATAGTTGTCGGTCGGTGTCATGCTCATTTTCTTCCCAGGTGATACTCATATGATTTGGACATATCAAATCCAATAAATGGTTTTTCTCTCGGAATTTCTTTGGCTACCATCCTCCTTTCGAGGATTGTCACAACTTCCCCGCTCGGGTAATTAAAATTTAGGTGTCAACAAGAATCATCGGCAATAACTCGGATAATGGTTTAGGTAGCGGAGAGAATTGTCTTCACGGTGCTCTTCTTTTCGGCTTGCAGTTCTGAGGTGCACCGGAAATCCATGCTATTTGACAAAGCCATATTATTTGCTAAAGAATAGATTAGTATAGTTTAATCAGAGTAGTCATAAAAGATTATAAATGATTAATTCCTTATCCATGGGACCATATAAAAAACCAAATTGATTCGACTCACAGAGCGCAAATATCAATTTGACCAAAATTAAAATTTACGGATCATTGAAAATTGATTAAGAGTTCAAGGACTACATTTTGGTAGTGTCGCTTCTATTATTAATGCTAGAGAATATGAAATCGAGTTGTAAAAGAGATTGTACATCTTTATTGAATATTTAAAAATAATTCACTGGTTACAGTAGCTAATGGGAGTTTGTTGCATCATTTTTGCCATAAATCTTTGTATCATTGTTGTTCAATTTTGTAAAGTGATGCCTATGTTGATCTTAAATTGGGTCCTTTTCTTCTGGGGAAAGTACCAAAAATATATCTCATTGCTGACCAAATGACTACTTATTACCTCTATTTATACAAAAACCATTCACATACCCTCCGAGCAAAACCGTACATTGAAAACACCAAACTGCCGCTCCTTACAAATTCATTTTAGCATTTTGGTTAGGGTGTGGTGGTTTTTATTATTTTTAGTTGATTTTTGAGTATTTTGGGAGGTCAACGTTATACTTATGTATTGTCCCGCATAACTAATAAGAAGTTCTCAATCTATATCGATAAGTTTCTATAAATGACTTTTTTTTTGCTAGAAAACGGGCCTTGTCGCAATTAGGATTTCCAAGTCTCGGGTTTTTATGTTTTTTGGATTCGGTGGTGAAAATTCAGGTGTTAACACATGCACTATACTGTGTCATCACATGGGCACCCACAACCATAAAATAGCATAGACTCTCACTTGTATCCATAAAACTTACAATTGTGTTTTAGAGGTCAAGCTTGTCATATCCCTTTCCACCGTAAGTTTCTCGTGGCCACTTGCAATCTTCCAATATCTTCTAATCTTTCGATCATTTAATCATATTGTCATTTATATTTTTATTTTCCTTAGATATATCAATCATTCAGACATATTGTCATTTATATGCACAACGGGCTCAAGGTTACTGCGGTGGTGATTGGCGGCACAGCTTCTATCGGAAATGGTGGCTCACCGCACGGCGGGGTTTCGGTGGGGTGGGGGGGGTGGGGTGTGGTGGAGAGACAGAGAGAGAGAGAGTGTGTGTGTGTGTGTGTGTGTGTGTGTAAGGTGATAGGAAAGATGGACAAGGGGGGTTTTGGGTTTGTATATCGTGCCTCCTCAATTAAGCCGAAACCGACTTGAAAACAAACCAAATCTAAAACTATCTAAATAAGTCGAGCCCAAGCTTTCTATAACCTCCAACCAAAAAAGAAGAAGCCTCGCCGAGGGCTGCTCCAACCAAATCTTTTTTCTTCTTTGTTCGATGCTTTTTTAACCTTCGTCTTCTTGCTCGCAGCCTCACCGACGGCTGCCCAGCAACCTTCAATATCTCCATGAACACCAAAACCAATTGGAATATACACAGGACATCATGCCGGGACCTCAACACCCGGAGTTCATCAAACTAGAGCATCAGAATTGTTAAATTATGACTCGAGTTTGAGTTTTTGAAACGCGACTCACTTGGATAAATTTCCATGTTTGACTGTGAAGATATTTTTCTATTGGAGATAATATTGAAGATTGCTCACGAAAGGAAATCTTCTCCAGATACGTATTGTGGACGTCTTCAGCAACAAGAGGGCATATTGGACACTAAAAAGACAAAAATATGGGCACATGTTATTTTATTATATCTATTTCTTTTAGAGGGACAGAGAGGACATTGTCCAAGAAAGAAACAAGAAAGGGTTATTTGATTTTGTTTCTACATCCTTCGGAAGCCGCAGAACAGACGTACGAAAAGTGGACTCTTGCTATACATATATTTATATGTTGCTGATTAGTAAAAAAGGGTTTTCTTTGAGTGAGCCGCCCAAGCCGAGAGTCATCTAGGAAGCCCTCGAGGAAGAAGAGCCGCACGAGAACAAAATAAAAGAACGTACGGTCGTTCTTGATTTTGATCGTACGAGAGCGTTTCGCTTTGGGCTTCAACGCACGGTGATTTGTGCGGTGAGTTTATTTGTCCAATTAAATTGTTTATTCGTAAACACTTTGGGTTTGGGCTTAAATCTAGGTGTGGGAAACACTCGAGCGTTTGAGCGATTTGTAATTCTGATTCTCCGATTATAGTGGATTATTTGTTGCTGGCTCTCCCCGTGGATGTAGGTACCGATATACGGACCGAACCACGTAAATCTCTGGTGTCCTTTATCGCTCCTCGTTTATTTTTCTGGTATTTTTTCGCGTTGACTTAATTTGCAAGATCCCGTCGTTTCCGCGTTATATTTACAACAATTGGTATCAGAGCACCAGGATTGGATTTTCTGGACTGTGATTTGGGGCTTTTGCTTGTCTGATTATTATCTGGAAATTCTGCTATTGCAATTATGTCTGGAGCGAAAGTAGAGATTGAGAAGTTTAATGGGAGGAACAACTTTGGGTTATGGAGCGTCAAGATGCGTGCGCTATTGACAACCCAAGGTTTGGCTAAAGCATTAGATGGCGAAGATGAGTTGCCCATTATAATGAAAGCGACTGATAAAGCAGACCTAATGGAGAGAGCGAAGAGTATAATCCTGCTGAATTTATCGGATGAAGTGTTAATAGAGGTGGTTGAAGAGAAGGATGCCGCAGCATTGTGGGCAAAATTACAAGCACTCTATGTAACGAAGGGTTTGAACAATCGCTTGTACATGTTGAAGAGGATGTTTCAATTTCGATATACTGAAGGTACGTCGATCAGATCCCACCTAGATGAATTTAATAAACTCATGATGGATTTGAAGAATGTCGGTAAGATACTTGATGACGAGGAACAGGGCATGATGTTATTGGCTTCTTTACCGGAATCATGGGAGCACTTTACTGATTCACTACTCCAAGGGCGTACTACGATTACCTCGGAAGAGGTCAAGTCAGCATTGTTCTCTAAAGAGTGGCAGAGGAAGTTGCAAGATGATAAAGGTAGCGCAGGATGTAGCGCGAGGACTAATGATTCGAGGTAGAGAACAACATCGAGGGTCCAGTAGCAGCAGAGGTAAAAGCAGGTCAAAGTCACGCAATAAAAAGTCTAAAGGACGCGTGAAGTGTTTTGAGTGTCACGAGGAGGGGCACATCAGGAGAGATTGTCCGAAGCGAAGAAATAAAGGTGATAAAGCGTAATGCCACAAGCAAAGGTGGCAAACGCTGTTGAGGAGAGCACTAGTGATGCAGAGGCCGTCTTGTGTGTGACTACCGGTTCGTTAGAGACGAATGGGTGCTAGATTCGGGTGTTCTTATCATATGACGCCCGTAGGAACCGGGGTTACTACTTACCGTGATCGCAGATGGTGGTAGAGTTCTGATGGGGAATAATGCAACCTGCAATGTTGTGGGGATAGGGACAGTTCGGATTCAGATGCACGATGGAGTGGTGCGTACACTAACAGACGTGAGGCATGTACCAGAGCTCAAGAAGAACCTTATTTCTTTGGGGACACTCGATGATATCGGGTGTAAGTACACCGCTGAAGGTGGAGTGCTGAAGATCTCTCGAGGTGCCATGACAGTGATGAAGGGGAAGAAAGTGAGTTCTCTCTATCATCTACTGGGAGAAACCGTGACCGGAGCTGCTGCAGCTTCATCAGGTGAGTCAGATTCTGACTTGACTCAGTTATGGCATATGCGTTTGGGGCACATGAGTGAGGCAGGTATGACGATGCTGAGTGATAGGGGGTTGTTGAAGGGTCAGAAGACAGGGAAGTTGGACTTATGTGAGCACTGCATCTTTGGGAAGCAACGTCGAATTAAGTTTACAACAGCTGTTCATTCGACCAAGCGACCGGTTGAGTACATTCATTCAGACGTCTGGGGCCCGTCTCCAGTTCCTTCAAAAGGAGGTGCTCGATATATGTTGACATTTATCGACGACTACTCTAGAAAGGTATGGGTTTATTTTTTGAAGCACAAATCTGATGTGTTTGATCGGTTCAAGAAATTTAAGGCATTGATTGAGAAGCAGTCAGATAAACAGATCAAGTGCCTGAGAACCGATAACGGCATGGAGTTCTGTGGTAAAGATTTTACCGAGTTTTGCGAGAAAGAAGGGATTGTGAGACACCGCATGCAGCAGGACACCACAGCCCGTAATGGCGCTGCGAACGGAAGAACAGAACTTTACTGGAGCGAGCTCGGAGCATGCTTTCGCATGCAGGTTTAAGCAAGGAATTTTGGGCCGAAGCAATAAATATGGCATGTTACCTAATAAATCGATCTCCATCATCTGCTATAGAGTGGAAGACTCCTGAGGAAGTATGGTCGGGGAAACATGTTGATTACTCCGGATTACGAGTATTCGGATGTCCTGCGTATGCTCATGCGAGTGATGGTAAGCTTGAGCCAAGGGCGAAGAAGTGCATATTTCTGGGTTATGCACATGGGGTGAAAGGCTATCGACTGTGGTGCACTGATCCCAGATCACCCGGTTTTCTAATCAGCAAAGACGTGATCTTCGACGAGACCCGCAATGCTTCAAAGGAGGGGTCTTGAGACACAACCAGCAGAAAGCATGATCGTGGTGTCGCAGTGAGGTGGAGATTCGTGTGGAGACCCCGAGACCTCAAGGTAACAGGTTGAGATTGCGATGAGGCCGCTAGCCTCAAGCTCATGATAATGAACACTAGCGAGTCGCAGCACACTATAGCCGCGGGTAGACAGAAAAGGCAAATTAAACCACCGGTACGCTATGGTTATACGTGATATTGCTTATGCCTTGACTGTAGGTGACGAGGTGGAGACAGATGAGCCTTCGTCTTATTCTGAGGCGATGGCTAGTTCTGAGTCGCCGCAGGGTTAGGGGCTATGAGTGAAGAGATGGAATCACTTCATCGGAATCGTATATGGAGTTGGTCAAAGTACCTAAGAGCCGTAAGATTGTCGGTAGCAAGTGGGTCTTTAAACGGAAAGAGGGCATTCCCGGTGTCGAGGCAACGAGATATAAGGCGAGACTTGTGGCGAAGGGGTATACACAGCGAGAGGGCATTGACTACAACGAGGTGTTCTCTCCTGTGGTAAGACATACTTCTATTCGTGTTTTACTTGCCTTAGTTGCTGCACAGGACCTTGAGTTAGAGCAGCTAGATGTGAAAACAGCGTTTCTTCACGGTGAGTTAGAGGAGCGGATTTACATGAGGCAGCCAGAGGGATTTGCTATTCCGGGTAAGGAAGATCATGTTTGTTTACTGAAAAAATCTCTATATGGGCTGAAACAGTCTCCTAGGCAGTGGTATAAGCGTTTGATTCTTTCATGGCTAGTCGAACTATTCTAAAAGCCATATGGATAGCTGTGTTTACTATAGGAGATTGGATGATGGGTCTTTGATATATCTATTACTATATGTTGATGATATGTTGATAGCAGCTAAGAACATGTGTGATATTGTTGTGCTGAAGAGGCAATTGAGTGCTGAATTTGAGATGAAAGATTTAGGTGCTGCAAAGAAAATATTGGGTATGGAGATTTTGCGTGACAAAACTGTAGGAATTTTACGTCTTTCTCAGAAGAAATATATTGAGAAGATTGTTGCACGATTTAATATACAGTCAGCGAAATCTGTAAGTACACCTTTGGCGATGCACTTTAAACTTTCAGATAAGTTATCACCGCAGACTGAGGAGGAGAAGGAGCATATGTCCCGTGTTCCTTATGCTAGTGCAGTGGGTAGTATTATGTATGCTATGGTATGCACTAGGCCTGATATTTCACAAGCAGTGAGTGTAGTTAGCCGTTACATGAAGCAACCTGGTAAAGCTCATTGGGAAGCTGTGAAGTGGATCCTCAGATACTTAAAGGGGACAGCAGACGCTGGAATTGTGTATCGGCGGACAATAATGGCGTTGAGACCACCGGTTATGTGGATTCGGATCACGCAGTGACTTGGATGAACGCAGTCTTTAGCAGTGGTACGATTTACGCCAGCGCGTGGGTGCGCTTAGTTGGAAGGCATCCTTACAGGATCACGTTGCCTTGTCTTCGACTGAGGCAGAGTACATGGCACTGACCTTTATAGCGAAAGAGGCGATATGGCTAAAAGGTTTACTCTCGGACTTTGGGTTAGATAAGAAAAGTGTTGATATACACTGTGATAACCAAGGTGCGATATATCTGGCATATAATCCGGTTTATCACGAGCGAACGAAACATATCGACATTAGGTACCACTTCATTCGAGATGTCTTAGCGAAGGGTATGGTTATTGTTAAAAAGATTGCGACATCAGAAAACCCAGCGGACATGATGACCAAGCCTGTTCCTTTGGCGAAGCTCAAGCTCTGCTTGAGCACAATTGGCGTCTGTGGAGAGTGAGCGCCCATCGGGGCGTTGGGAGAGCAGCATGGAAGATGAGCACTATAACTTGGCTACAAACATCGAGCCAAGGTGGAGAATTGTTAAATTATGACTCGAGTTTGAGTTTTTGAAACGCGACTCACTTGGATAAATTTCCATGTTTGACTGTGAAGATATTTTTCTATTGGAGATAATATTGAAGATTGCTCACGAAAGGAAATCTTCTCCAGATACGTATTGTGGACGTCTTCAGCAACAAGAGGGCATATTGGACACTAAAAGACAAAAATATGGGCACATGTTATTTTATTATATCTATTTCTTTTAGAGGGACAGAGAGGACATTGTCCAAGAAAGAAACAAGAAAGGGTTATTTGATTTTGTTTCTACATCCTTCGGAAGCCGCAGAACAGACGTACGAAAAGTGGACTCTTGCTATACATATATTTATATGTTGCTGATTAGTAAAAAAGGGTTTTCTTTGAGTGAGCCGCCCAAGCCGAGAGTCATCTAGGAAGCCCTCGAGGAAGAAGAGCCGCACGAGAACAAAATAAAAGAACGTACGGTCGTTCTTGATTTTGATCGTACGAGAGCGTTTCGCTTTGGGCTTCAACGCACGGTGATTTGTGCGGTGAGTTTATTTGTCCAATTAAATTGTTTATTCGTAAACACTTTGGGTTTGGGCTTAAATCTAGGTGTGGGAAACACTCGAGCGTTTGAGCGATTTGTAATTCTGATTCTCCGATTATAGTGGATTATTTGTTGCTGGCTCTCCCGTGGATGTAGGTACCGATATACGGACCGAACCACGTAAATCTCTGGTGTCCTTTATCGTTCCTCGTTTATTTTTCTGGTATTTTTTCGCGTTGACTTAATTTGCAAGATCCCGTCGTTTCCGCGTTATATTTACAACAAGAATAATGAACATAGACTCTCCTGCCGATCGTCCCATCTACGGCCCGACCTCCATGCACAGGCAGAAGGAACAAGAGGGAAAGTTAACTTAACGCAATGAAACCTCAGTCGCGTCACTCGAGGCTCAAATCAGTATGTCCAGAACATACGCTCGTCACGAACGCCATTGAGTCGCCGAAGTAAGACCAGAACATACACAAAGGAAACGTGTCCATGTACCACCTCATCGAAACGAAATATACCCAGAATCAGGCCTAAATACTAACACAACGATGAATAATGTAGTAATGTGCGTCCGATAAATAATGGAAGTTTGAGAGATCGGTGGAGAAATCTTTGTTTTAATTACAAGAGCTCCTGGAACGCGTCTACTAAGAAGAACGCATCCGTGTTAGTTATATCGTGCCTGTGAATGTAAAGTGCAGGAAACAGCAAATCGAAGGATTGTTTTGGGAGGGTTAAACTAGGAAGAATGTAGACCATGAAGCTTAATTCAAGCAAGATTCAGAGCTTACTCGAGGAACGAGGATATGATCCCCTTCCATTGAGAGTTGACCTGTAAGGAATGCTTGTGAACTCCTTCAATCTTTCCATCACACTGCACGAAAAAAAGGAAGAGTTTCGAGATAAAAGTACCAATCGGAAACGATAAACCGGACCTCACAAAAAGAGTAGACATGGCTTTGTTTTTTTAGCCTCGAGACATGATCCCTCGGAAGCTTGCTATTGATGACTAAGGTGGGCCTAATTCTATTTAATTGATTAGAACTAAGCCTAAGCTATTTGTCTAAAAATGAGGCTAAGTCTAAATTGATTTTATTTCTTGAGAATTGAAATTTTATATTGAAACTAATCCTAATGATGATTAAACTAACTATTACAATAGTGAGTCCGGATTTGACATTGGTCTTAAATTACTACTGTCTTTAAGAGGCTCGGCCCCCTCCTCCATGGACCGCTTCGAGTGGCCTCCGTTGACGGTGTCAATTTCCATTCATTTAACTTATTTGCATAACATGCACTCAATCATACAAAACAACCAACAATGTTCATCTAATCAAACATTGGAATAGCCTCGGGATCGGTTTTTGACTTTCAGGCATTACGATTATCTCAATCTCCCTTTGATTAGGACCGATTGATTAATGATTAATGACAATCGGCCACCACTTGCTTTTACATGACAACGGTCGCATCAATTAACCCTTAATTTGGTTCTGATCGATTTCCAATAGGCCACCCATTGAGCATGCATCGTACATAACATTCATCCAGCAAACATATGCATTTAATTAAACATGCATTTTGGTAATTTGACCTTGATTCTTAATCAATCATACAAGATGAAGTGAACCATCGAAGGGTCACTTATTCAGTTTAACACCAAATTTGGACTAATTATGCTCAAACTCAGTCAACCCATCAAACGAAATCCAATTGAAATGATTCAAGCATCAATAGAAAGCTTAGGATGTACAGTCCAAAGTTCATGAAAACCACATGACCCAGTTCTAAACCGAAAAACCCGAAATTGAGCAAAAAATACCCGACAGTTTGGAATTGACTCGGATTTGACCCGCGAGATTAAAAAAATATGGAAAAATAGTTTGAAAATTTAAAAGTCTGCGAAATTTAAAAGACATCTTTCTCATTCGGTCATTAACAACTTTCATGTTTTAAAATTTCACAAACAAGCCCTCGAACTGTACGAAATTTGCATGTTTTCCCAGGGATTTCACTGAAAAACAGTTTTGTAGGCCGGGACCGACTTCTTCCCCCTAAAATTTTCTATTTGGTTCTCAAACTTTCCAAATCACTAATTAAGTCCCTAATGAACAACTTTTTGAGTGTTTGCAGAAAAGGACTCGAACTTCGTCGAATTTGCAAAACAAAGTCGATGAGTGTAGGAACCAGAAAAACAAATTAGATACAAAATCTAATCGTCTTTTTAGTTGATGCATAATGCCAATCCAATGATTTAAAATTTTTATTTTTTTAAAACTTGCAGTGTTGGCTACAATTTTTAGGAAGAACACTTTTCGAAATTTTGAACTCAGAAGATTAGAAAAATCTAAGAACCGAGAAAGGTCAAACAGATTCAAAATTCCCGTTTAATCTGTTTGTGATTCATAGGTCTATAACATGAATTAGCATGTTAATTTCGACCATAATTAATCAAGTTCATTCGTTAAAGAACTCATTCAACATATTAAGTGTTCAACACCACAACAATCAATTTATAAGTTTGTATAGCGAGTTGAAAGTATTCAACGCCGTATTCTGAATACTTAGTGTTTCATTCTCTTGAGATTTCTAGTGTAGAGTTCTTGTTGCCTTGTAATCGTGAGAAGATTAAGTGTACAAGCTTGATTGCAGCATTTAGTCCTTATAGTGCGATCTATCATTTAATAGGATCGGTACTAAGCTAGATGTAACTTATCTTGGTGATTACTAGTACAATCCAGTCAAATTGTGGCTATTAGTTTGGAGAGTGGATGTACGCTTAGTAATAATGCCAAAGCACCATAAGTTGCTGTGTGCTCTCTTTACTTTTGCTGTTACATGACCTATTGCACATTCGTATCACATGATATTTATCATATCGGCTTCTCCTAATTTGGAAGTACCGTGTTGATTTCCACATAATTTTCAAAGTTCATCAAAACAACCTATTCACCACCTCTAGGTTTCTTAGTTAGCCTCGATAATTGGTGTCAGAGCTCTGTTGCTTATTATTTGAAGTATATTACTTTTGACCATAAAGATCTTTATCTGTGGCTAACTTTGATGGTTTCTGTACAAGTGACTCTTAAGCACCTTGCAAGCCTCCATACTTTGATGGCAACAACTATCTCTGAACGACCCAAAAAAAAAAAAAACAACAACTATCTCTGAAAGAAGAGAATGCAAGCTTACACTAAAGCAAGCGACTTCATCATGTGTGATGTGATCCAAAATGAATGGAAATATTAGTGCGAACTCCTGCTCAACAAGATGAAGAAAATACTCAAGCTACTGAAAGCTGCGATCTTGCGGCTACTGCTACTCAATTACAAGATGCTTAGAGAAGAGCTGCTCAAAATGCTAAAGTTAAACATCTTTTGTATTGTACCTTATCTCCATCTGAAGTTAACAAAATTTCATCGTGTATGTTGACACCTAATTTTGTCGACTCGGTAAATTGGTGCTTTTAAAATGTAAATGGGCCAAATTAGTGCAAAATAGTTTCTTCGTAAAGTGGGCGCTGTTGGTTAAATTGGGTAGTAGTTGAATAAATTTTCCTCAAATAGTTTTTTTATAAAGTGGCAGCAATTGGTAAAATATTTGAATAAAATTTAAATAAAATAGTTTCTTTATAAAGTGAGAGCAGCTAGTACAATTGGGTAATATTCAAATAAAATTGTGGGAATTGTTGGAAAAATTGGAGAATATTTGAAAAATTCCCTAAAATAGTTTCCTTATAAAATGGAAGTGGGATTTTGTTGTTAAATTGAGTAATATTCGAAAATTATCTAAAATATTTTTCCTTTAAAGTGGAAGTAGTTGGTCAAATTGAGGAATATCTAAAATAATCCCTAAAATAGTTTCCTTATAAAGTGGGAGTTGTTGGTAAAATTGGATATTATGCAAATAAAATTCCAAAATTGTAAACGTGGCTAATATTCGAAAGTTCCTAAAATAATTTCCTTATAAAGCAGGAGCTGTAGGTAAAATTGGGTAATATTTGAATACAATTCCCTAAAATAGTTTATAAAGTTGGAGCAACTGGTAAAATTATTTCAATAAAATTCCATAAAATAGTTTGCTTATAAGGTGGAAGTGAGATTTGTTGCTAAATTGGGAAATATTTGAAAGGAGTTTTTTTTTTTAAGTGAGAGTTGTTGGTAAAATTGGGGAATATCCGAAAATTCTTTAAAATAGTTTCCTTATGAGGCGAGAACGCACAATAATGAGAATATAATAGGTACAAAAGTAATCCTTATAAATTTTCATAATGGAGAAAGAATATTTATAATATGTATACTTAAAGGATCATTCACCAAATTATTTGAATAAAAATCCATAAAATAGTTTCCTTATAAGGTGGAAGTGAGATTTGTTGCTAAATTGGGAAATATTTGAAAGCAGTTTTTTTTTAAGGGAGAGTTGTTGGCAAAATTGGGGAATATCCGAAAATTCCTTAAAATAGTTTCCTTATGAGGCGAGAAACGCACAATAATGAGAATATAATAGGTACAAAAGTAATCCTTATAAATGTTCATAATGGAGAAAGAATATTTATAATATGTATACTTAAAGGATTCTTCACCAAATTATTTGAATAAAAATCCACAAAATAGTTTCCTTATAAGGTGGAAGTGAGATTTGTTGCTAAATTGGGAAATACTTGAAAGTAATTTTTTTTAAGTGAGAGTTGTTGGTAAAATTGGAGAATATCCGAAAATTCCTCAAAATAGTTTGCGAGAACGCACGATAATGAGAACATAATAGGTACAAAATTAATCCTTATAAATGCTCATAATGGAGAGAGAATATTTATAATATATATATACGTAAAGGATTCTTCATCGAATTTCACTAATTATCATCACACTTCGCAGTAATGAAATCTTTAACGCAATTCACGCTCGTCTTTGTCCTATCACTCTCCTTCATATGCTCTCTTCCACCAACATACGCCACCCTTTTCAGGATGTACCATGTCCACATTGTCAACAACTTGCCCGGCGACTTCGCCCTCCATTGCCAATCCGGTGATCATGATCTTGAGGCTCGGATCCTCCACCCAAATGAGGAGCAATTAATCCGTTTTAAGATTAATTTCTTTAGGACGACCCGCTTCTACTGCGCTGCCCGATGGGGGGAGCGATACAAGCAGTTCGACGCATTTTGGGCGTCTCGGGATGAAAACAGATGTGACAACGTGGATTGCTATTGGTCTGTGCGAGACAACGGGTTTTACTTCAGCAACGATAACACCAACTGGAGCCTCGAGTATACATGGGAATAACAATGCATCACATGTGTGATTGGAGATTGTTTTGATTGCACAAAATGACACGGAATAAAGTCAACTTGACTCGTATGTTTTCTATCGTTTGCAATTGCTTTGCATTGATGGCATTATCGTTATGATTATCCATTTGCGGACTTCCTCATATCACAATCAAATCGAGGACTGAATTCACCCACCAGGATAATCAAAGACCGATTGACTTAGGTCAGATTAAATTCATCGAAAACCCATGGTTAAAACACTAGAAAGTCGCGGATACATTTTTACGTATTAATATTTCTTGGTGTCTCAAGTGTCTAAAAAAATCGACCATTCATCTTCATTTTTGTGGTTCTCAGTATCGATCGTGTTTTCTAGAATTGATAACTTTGACTACACTTAAAAATGCAAAAGAAAATTAGTTTAAATGTATCAAATACTAGTTTACAGTGTTAGGGCCAAACAAAAACCAAATGTCTCTAGTCACGCACCTCAAGCTATATTTTCGAAAGACAAAATAATGGAGAATCAAGAGATTAGTGGGACCACATCTCATCATGTACATCAAATTAATAAGAACCGGTAACTTCTTCTCCCCTCTTTGTGTAATTAAACGAGTATAATAAACATTGGAATATATAACAATCAATTAGGCAATGTAAAATCAAGTGGGTCAAACCAAGTCTGGTTAATCAGGTTGACTTGGCTTGACCATGTCGATCCCGATTTGTCCGTTCGACCAAATTATGCCAAATTACCATGATTTTAGCAAAATTGATATAGAAATTGTGTTAATTTGACTTAATCAAATATGAATAGTGCTAATTGGCACTATTTATGAAGACCCTCTAAATTGGCGCTTGAAAATCGGGCTGAAATTTCAATGTGTTACGACCCCATGATCAAATGTCGAGAAGGAAATTACTCTAGAAAATGACTATAAATCAATGAATTTTGGAATTGTTGATCGAGAGTCAAAATTCTCGATTTGACTAAAAATCGATTCTCAATCATTTTTTTTGTAAAATTTAAGAATTGAAAGTCTAATTAAGCTCATAAAGAATTAAATTTATGATTTTTCAATTTTTCGAAAAAAAATGTTGTCCAAGAGTTGACTTAGGGGTTGATCAAAAAGTCAACTCAAAAACAATCTTGGATTATTGGGGAAATCAATGTCTAAGTTTAGACAGAATGTAAGGGAAGTTGAAAATTTTTGAAAAACAGTGAAATGACTTTTTTTTTTTTTTGAAAACGGTTCCTGTCATGATTAGGGACTCCTAGTTTTACCCTAATCGTATTTGTCGCCCAAAATTCAAGTTTCAATAGCTACCTCTCTTGGAGAGGAATCTTTAAGAGGGAGCTCAAAGAAGTTCCTCTCAAAGACTAAATGATGCATGAATTTTCAATTGACTGACTCATTGAAAAGAAATGCCGTAAGAAATCACATTTGATTAGGGACGTACCTTGGTAAGGTACCTTAAACCTTTTCATCATTTGTACCGCATTTACGCATTCATGTTTTCACTCTCTTCTCTCTTCTCTTTTGTGCCTGGTTTTTGAATGGAATTTCTTTTTTTATGATGGTGAGACCAATATGGGTAATAGGACTACTTACCCACTGATAATGCTATAAAAGAAAGTTTGGAGGCCGTGACCACTTGGAGGGTGAAGCTCTAAGGCTACAAACCCGAACATACTTCGAGAGGCTATTTGGAATCACCGTATCCAAGCTACAAGTTGGGATCACTTGGATGGCGAGGGACCAAGGCTACGAACTTGCTACACTTTAAAATACCATTAAAATCACCTTGTCCAAAACAATAGGTTTTGTCCTCCTGGGGGGTGAAGTTCCAAGGCTCCAAACCTGCACTTACTTAAAAAGGCTATTTGGAATCACCGTATCCAAGTTACGGGTTGTGATTAATTGGATGGTGAGGGACCACGGCTACAAACCTACTACACTTTAAAATACCAATAAAATTACCATGTTCAAAACTACAGGTTGCGTCCTCTTGGTGGGCGAGGCTCCAAGGTTACAAACATGCGTACTCTTGGGAAGACTATTAAAATCACCATATCCAAAACTACATGCTGCGGTCACTTGCGGAGGGCGAGGCTCCAAGGCTACAAACCTGTAAATGCTTTGAAATACCATTTAAAATAGAGTCATTCAAACTTACACGTGGTTGTCACTTGGATGGTCAGGGTCCCAAGGCTACAAACAAGCGCATACTTTAAAGGACTATTAAATTCATCATATCCACAACTGCAGGCTGTGTCCATTGCCAACAAATCTACATACGCTTAGAGAAACTATATAAAATCACCAGTAAAAAGGTTCCGAGATTTCATAAGCACATCAAACGAAAAATGTAATCGATCACGAAGACGTTGAATGTTATTCAAGAAATTGTTAACCAACTTTTTTGATAAATGTCATCGGTTATCAAATTCTTTTGGAGGAGAATTTTCGACAAATTATCTTGGTTTACTCAAAGAGTTTGTTAAGATGCCAAATTGGAGGATCTTAATTGTAAAGGTCTTCTCACAATTGCTCGCAAAAGGCTTTTGTTCTCATTTATTGATGTGGGAAGTCATCTTTAAATACTCAGGATATCTCACATAACCTATGTCAAAGGCTTTTGGAAATATTCGCATTGAATACACTTTGATCAATCTAAAAGGTCTTTTAAGAGGACCGTGATGTTGGCTTCGTTGTGAGTTTACACAAAGGATAATCGCCTTGAGGCCAAGAAAGAAATGTTTATCAGTTCATTCATCTTCATTGGGTTTACTAGTCAAGAACTTTGAAGATAAGATAAGAAACAATTGCTTCCACTCCTTCAAGTGGTAGCTTTCCTTGTGAAATCCTTGAATCCACTCGAACCATCTCGATCAGATGAGACTTTCTAAGAGTTGTAATATAGGTCCGGTGAAAGGTTCAATAGGCTTGGAAAATTCTTTTAGGGGCTTAAAAGTTTATGATTATCATGACATCATTACCAACGAATCAATTTTTTTTAAATCATCCAACTCATCTCGAAAGTCCAAAAGTCCATTGGTTAGTCTTTCATTTGAAACTCAAGAGCTTCGCTCTTTTCTAAATGTCTTTGCATTTGCATTGATTTTCTTTCCTCATACGAATTTTATTTTTAGAGTAAATTTTTTCAGTTTTTCTTGGGCATTGGCTTTACTTTTCCCAGATACATTGCTTTTTCTTACTCCCTAGTTCCCATTTTCTTTTGACTTTTTAATTCTTTTGATTCTTTGGCCCTTTAAGGGCGTGAATGTTAAAACTTCTCTTCCTTGGCCCTATTTTTATTCCTTGGACGAGTTTCTGAGCAAAAAGTAGTGTTTGATAACAACACAAATTTTTGTTCCCAGAATAAAAATTCATTTAATAGGTTATTCTTGAATTTCTATTCTCAATGCCGGCTGGTTGGGTGGTTGGCACCGATGGACAGGTGAGTAGGGGGTGGGTGGTCAGCAGATGGTGGTAGGCGGAGGCGGACAGCAGGCAAGCGACAGAGGACAGCCAGCGAGCGGCGAGGACGAATGGCCAGCGAGTGATAGCGGACAGCCGGCAGGCTGCGGATGACCCGCAACGAACGAACAGCGGCAGGCAAAGGAGAACAGTGGGTAGGCAGTAGCGAGCGGCGGCAGCCAGCGGACAGGCAACCGATGGATAGACGGTGGTCAATGAGAGCAAGCAATAAAACAGAGTTGCTATTTCTGTTTCCGTTCTAAAAATAGGAAAGTAGAATATTTTAATTTCTCATTTATGTTCCAAACCTATTTCTAGGCAAAAAATTTGTCCCGAAAATGGAAAAATAAAATTATTTTATTAAACGGAGTTATGTTCCAAACTTGTTCTTAAAAACAAAAAAAATAGAAAAACAGGGAAACAGAATGGTTATCGTTTGTGCCCCAGGGACTGTGGAGACATTTCTCTCAAATTACCAATTCTTTTGGGAAATCACATGCCTTTCCCCAATTTATGGAGATAATGACCGCTTGAGCTAAGAAATGAATATTTCGACTAAACTTGGCCAAGCAAAGGGAAATCATTGCTTGGGTGGTGAAATGAATGCCTTTCTTCACTTTGAGATGCTTGAAACTTCCATGAAAATTCACATGAAGTTACTGCAAAAAAAGTTGATGAAAGTGAAGGTAATGAAATCTTTCTTAAACTTTTTCTCCAAATAAAACCTTCGGTATTTGTCCTAATGTGGGTGGTTCTTAATATGAATATGGAAAATTTTCCTTATTCGAACTCAAAATAGCTAGTAAGGGATATCTTTAGTGTTTAAGAAAAGAGAAGGAGACACCTTTTCGTCATTTCGATTCACGTATTCCTTGTGAATAAATTCTTTGTCCTAAAACATGGTTTCCTTTTAGATCCACTCAACTCTAAAAAATGCGTATAAGGGACATGTTTAGGCATAGCTTACCTTTTGTCATCCTAAGTAATCCCGTTGGCATGCTTAACATTCTCTTTTTAATTTCAAATCACTTGTTTAAATTATCCTTCATTGGGACTTTTGATGCATGATGCATGTACGATTGCATGGATGAACAATTTTAGAATGTCAAACAAAACTCTTGAAGACAATGGTCTCAAAATTGTTTTATACTCACTTTGAGTCTTGAACTTGGAATTATTTTTCAACCAAGGGTATCATTCAAGGATTTTGACGAAAAGGCTTCAAACGTTCATTTTGGATTTTGAACTTGGAAAAGCATTAAAAGTTTTCTTTTTCTTGGACAATTTTCTTTTGTTAAAATTTTGTTCTTACTTGGAGTTTTTAGGATACTTACCTGCACAGTGCCAGCAGGTCGACCCTGGAAAAATTAAAAGAGATTATGTTAATGAATATCTCTCGAGAATGACATATGACGTTACCCTTACTCTTGTTCCTCAAGTTTTTGACGTTTTCCCTATCAAGAGAAAGGAAATTATGTCAGAAATGTGTTCAGGAACGGTGACATGGAACTGATACAATTTACCCTTCATTGAATCCATTGTTTGATTATTGCTTTAGCTTCTTCGAAGGCTAGTAAAAATGAATCGAATTCATGTTAGAAATGGAATGAAGAAAGGTAAATTGAGAACGATTACTCAGTTACCCTTCTCCATTTTGTTGCTTGGGCTTTTCATTTGTAACTCCTCCATCGTCCATAAGATGATTTACCCCTACATCTGCCAGGAACATGCTACTTTTAAATCTCACCCCCCATGTTTGGTTGCATCGATGCCGCTTGCCCTAGCTAGATTTTTTAGTATGGTCGATGTTCCTCCATGTCCTCTTGTGATTTCTCGTTTGTTTTCCATTGCCACTTGTTTGGTTTTCTCTTCTTTTCACCTCTATATATGTAAAAAATGAAATGTTAGTCTACAATTTGAATCCATTTGAGTTTAGGAATGAATTACCCCCCCTTTGATTATTAGAAATGAGACGTCGTCTCTTTGACATGTCCATTATCTTTAATCATCTCGACTACTCGTGTCATCGACCATTTTCACCTATCTACAAGAGAAATGGATGAGCAAGTTAGTTCGTATGCGAGACGCTTTCATTGGAATGACTATGTTTACCGTCTTTGAAGCAGCATTCCTCGGGATCATTCTGCAAGAATGATTAGGTAAGAGAAATCAACATATATGCATGAATGTTTTGAAAATTATTTTGAAACCAAAGGCATTCACAAATACGTGATATGTCTCAACAGAAAACAATGTGTGAAAATGCTTTAAAACTTAGTCTTAATATCCGTGGACTTCTTAATTCGGCAAAAACTTTGAAACTAGGAAACGTGTGAAAGCCCAGCCGTCAAGGATCATCATAGGACTGGTTTGGGAATGCCCCATATGTCCTCAATAAAATGGATGCATGCTTTATTGAATATTAAAAGGATAATGCCGCATTACAACATAGACTACTTTAGACCAACAACTCTAGCTCCGAATGTCATAGAGTTTTTCATACGAATAGAAAAAGGAATTGAAATAACAAATAATTCCCAAGCAGGGGAAGGAAAACATAAAATGAAAAACTTTTCAAGCAAGAGCTTCTCTACGCCAAAGGGTGGACGGATGTGCTTCTAAGTGGCTTAGCAATATCGGTCACGATCATATGCACGGCTCCAAGGTGACTAAATCACATGTTTTCTTGCCCATTTGGCGGAGCATTTTCGAAAGATAACATCCTTTTATCAAGCAAATTTTAGACTTTGACCCTCAGGATCAAATAGTTGTCGGTCGGTGTCATGCTCATTTTCTTCCCAGGTGATACTCATATGATTTGGACATATCAAATCCAATAAATGGTTTTTCTCTCGGAATTTCTTTGGCTACCATCCTCCTTTCGAGGATTGTCACAACTTCCCCGCTCGGGTAATTAAAATTTAGGTGTCAACAAGAATCATCGGCAATAACTCGGATAATGGTTTAGGTAGCGGAGAGAATTGTCTTCACGGTGCTCTTCTTTTTGGCTTGCAGTTCTGAGGTGCACCGGAAATCCATGCTATTTGACAAAGCCATATTATTTGCTAAAGAATAGATTAGTATAGTTTAATCAGAGTAGTCATAAAAGATTATAAATGATTAATTCCTTATCCGCAGGACCATATAAAAACCAAATTGATTCGACTCACAGAGCGCAAATATCAATTTGACCAAAATTAAAATTTACGGATCATTGAAAATTGATTAAGAGTTCAAGGACTACATTTTGGTAGTGTCGCTTCTATTATTAATGCTAGAGAATATGAAATCGAGTTGTAAAAGAGATTGTACATCTTTATTGAATATTTAAAAATAATTCACTGGTTACAGTAGCTAATGGGAGTTTGTTGCATCATTTTTGCCATAAATCTTTGTATCATTGTTGTTCAATTTTGTAAAGTGATGCTTATGTTGATCTTAAATTGGGTCCTTTTCTTCTGGGGAAAGTACCAAAAATATATCTCATTGCTGACCAAATGACTACTTATTACCTCTATTTATACAAAAACCATTCACATACCCTCCGAGCAAAACCGTACATTGAAAACACCAAACTGCCGCTCCTTACAAATTCATTTTAGCATTTTGGTTAGGGTGTGGTGGTTTTTATTATTTTTAGTTGATTTTTGAGTATTTTGGGAGGTCAACGTTATACTTATGTATTGTCCCGCATAACTAATAAGAAGTTCTCAATCTATATCGATAAGTTTCTATAAATGACTTTTTTTTTTTTTTTTTTTGCTAGAAAACGGGCCTTGTCGCAATTAGGATTTCCAAGTCTCGGGTTTTTATGTTTTTTGGATTCGGTGGTGAAAATTCAGGTGTTAACACATGCACTATACTGTGTCATCACATGGGCACCCACAACCATAAAATAGCATAGACTCTCACTTGTATCCATAAAACTTACAATTGTGTTTTAGAGGTCAAGCTTGTCATATCCCTTTCCACCGTAAGTTTCTCGTGGCCACTTGCAATCTTCCAATATCTTCTAATCTTTCGATCATTTAATCATATTGTCATTTATATTTTTATTTTCCTTAGATATATCAATCATTCAGACATATTGTCATTTATATGCACAACGGGCTCAAGGTTCTGTGGTGGTGATTGGCGGCACAGCTTCTATCGGAAATGGTGGCTCACCGCACGGCGGGGTTTCGGTGGGGGGGGGGGGGGGGGGTGGAGAGAGAGAGAGAGAGAGTGTGTGTGTGTGTGTGTGTGTGTGTGTAAGGTGATAGGAAAGATGGACAAGGGGGGGTTTTGGGTTTGTATATCGTGCCTCCTCAATTAAGCCGAAACCGACTTGAAAACAAACCAAATCTAAAACTATCTAAATAAGTCGAGCCCAAGCTTTCTATAACCTCCAACCAAAAAAGAAGAAGCCTCGCCGAGGGCTGCTCCAACCAAATCTTTTTTCTTCTTTGTTCGATGCTTTTTTAACCTTCGTCTTCTTGCTCGCAGCCTCACCGACGGCTGCCCAGCAACCTTCAATATCTCCATGAACACCAAAACCAATTGGAATATACACAGGACATCATGCCGGGACCTCAACAACCGGAGTTCATCAAACTAGAGCATCAGAATAATGAACATAGACTCTCCTGCCGATCGTCCCATCTACGGCCCGACCTCCATGCACAGGCAGAAGGAACAAGAGGGAAAGTTAACTTAACGCAATGAAACCTCAGTCGCGTCACTCGAGGCTCAAATCAGTATGTCGAGAACATACCCTCGTCACGAACGCCATTGAGTCGCCGAAGTAAGACCAGAACATACACAAAGGAAACGTGTCCATGTACCACCTCATCGAAACGAAATATACCCAGAATCAGGCCTAAATACTAACACAACGATGAATAATGTAGTAATGTGCGTCCGATAAATAATGGAAGTTTGAGAGATCGGTGGAGAAATCTTTGTTTTAATTACAAGAGCTCCTGGAACGCGTCTACTAAGAAGAACGCATCCGTGTAAGTTATATCGTGCCTGTGAATGTAAAGTGCAGGAAACAGCAAATCGAAGGATTGTTTTGGGAGGGTTAAACTAGGAAGGATGTAGACCATGAAGCTTAATTCAAGCAAGATTCCAGAGCTTACTCGAGGAACGAGGATATGATCCCTTCCCATTGAGAGTTGACCTGTAAGGAATGCTTGTGAACTCCTTGAATCTTTCCATGACACTGCACGAAAAAAAAAAGAGTTTCGAGATAAATTACCAATCGGAAACGATAAACCGGACCTCACAAAAAGAGTAGACATGGCTTTGTTTTTAGCCTCGAGACATGATCCCTCGGAAGCTTGCTATTGACGACTAAGGTGGGCCTAATTCTATTTAATTGATTAGAACTAAGCCTAAGCTATTTGTCTAAAAATGAGGCTAAGTCTAAATTGATTTTATTTCTTGAGAATTGAAATTTTATATTGAAACTAATCCTAACGATGATTAAACTAACTATTACAATAGTGAGTCCGGATTTGACATTGGTCTTAAATTACTACTGTCTTTAAGAGGCTCGGCCCCTCCTCCATGGACCGCTTCGAGTGGCCTCCGTTGACGGTGTCAATTTCCATTCATTTAACTTATTTGCATAACATGCACTCAATCATACAAAACAACCAACAATGTTCATCTAATCAAACATTGGAATAGCCTCGGGATCGGTTTTTGACTTTCAGGCATTACGATTATCTCAATCTCCCTTTGATTAAGACTGATTGATTAATGATTAATGACAATCGGCCACCACTTGCTTTTACATGACAACGGTCGCATCAATTAACCCTTAATTTGGTTCTGATCGATTTCCAATAGGCCACCCATTGAGCATGCATCGTACATAACATTCATCCAGCAAACATATGCATTTAATTAAACATGCATTTTGGTAATTTGACCTTGATTCTTAATCAATCATACAAGATGAAGTGAACCATCGAAGGGTCACTTATTCAGTTTAACACCAAATTTGGACTAATTATGCTCAAACTCAGTCAACCCATCAAACGAAATCCAATTGAAATGATTCAAGCATCAATAGAAAGCTTAGGATGTACAGTCCAAAGTTCATGAAAACCACATGACCCAGTTCTGAATCGAAAAACCCGAAATTGAGCAAAAAATACCCGACAGTTTGGAATTGACTCGGATTTGACCCGTGAGATTAAAAAAATATGGAAAAATAGTTTGAAAATTCAAAAGTCTGCCAAATTTAAAAGACATCTTTCTCATTCGGTCATTAACAACTTTCATGTTTTAAAATTTCACAAACAAGCCCTCGAACTGTACGAAATTTGCATGTTTTCCCAGGGATTTCACTGAAAAACAGTTTTGTAGGTCGGGACCGACTTCTTCCCCCTAAAATTTTCTATTTGGTTCTCAAACTTTCCAAATCACTAATTAAGTCCCTAATGAACAACTTTTCATTTTTGAGTGTTTGCAGAAAAGTACTCGAACTTCGTCGAATTTGCAAAACAAAGTCGATGAGTGTAGGAACCAGAAAAACAAATTAGATACAAAATCTAATCGTCTTTTTAGTTGATGCATAATGCCAATCCAATGATTTAAAATTTTTATTTTTTTAAAACTTGCAGTGTTGGCTACAATTTTTAGGAAGAACACTTTTCGAAATTTTGAACTCAGAAAATTAGAAAAATCTAAGAACCGAGAAAGGTCAAACAGATTCAAAATTCCCGTTTAATCTGTTTGTGATTCATAGGTCTATAACATGAATTAGCATGTTAATTTCGACCATAATTAATCAAGTTCATTCGTTAAAGAACTCATTCAACATATTAAGTGTTCAACACCACAACAATCAATTTATAAGTTTGTATAGCGAGTTGAAAGTATTCAACGCTGTATTCTGAATACTTAGTGTTTCATTCTCTTGAGATTTCTAGTGTAGAGTTCTTGTTGCCTTGTAATCGTGAGAAGATTAAGTGTACAAGCTTGATTGCAGCATTTAGTCCTTATAGTGCGATCTATCATTTGATAGGATCAGTACTCGCTCGATGTAACTTATCTTGGTGATTACTAGTACAATCCAGCCCAAATTGTGGCTATTAATTTGGAGAGTGGATATACGCTTAGTAATAATGCCACAACACTATAAGTTGGTGTGTGCTCTCTTTACTTTTGCTGTTACATGATCTATTGCACATTCGTATCACATGATATTTATCATATCGGCTTCCCCTAATTTCGAAGTACCGGTGTTGATTTCCACAAAATTTTCAAAGTTCGTCAAAACAACCTATTCACCACCTCTAGGTTTCTTAGTTAGCCTCAATAATCGGTGTCAGAGCTCTGTTGCTTATTATTTGAAGTATATTACTTTTGAGCATAAAGATCTTTATCTGTGGCCAACTTTGATGGTTTCTGTACAAGTGACTCTTAAGCACCTTGCAAGCCTCCATACTTTGATGGCAACAACTATCTCTAAACGACCAAAAAAAAACAACTATCTTTGAAAGAAGAGAATGTAAGCTTACACTAAAGCAAGCGACTTCATCACGTGTGATGTGATCCAAAATGAATGGAAATAATAGTGCGAACTCCTGCTCAAAAAGATGAGGAAAATACTCAAGCTATTTAAAGCTGCGAGCCTGCGGCTACTGCTACTCGTTTACAAGATGCTTAGAGAAGAGCTGCTCAAAATGCTAAAGTTAAGCATCTTTTGTATTGTACCTTATCTCCATCTGAAGTTAACAAAATTTCATTGCGTATGTTGACACCTAATTTTGTCGACTCGGTAAATTGGTGCTTTTAAAATGTAAATGGGCCAAACTAGTGCAAAAGAGCGATGATAAGAGAATTATTAGAAAATGCGCCAAATTAGTGCAAAATAGTTTCTTCGTAAAGTGGGAGCTGTTGGTTAAATTGGGTAGTAGTTGAATAAATTTTCCTTAAATAGTTTTTTTATAAAGTGGCAGCAATTGGTAAAAATATTTGAATAAAATTTCGTAAAATATTTTCTTTATAAAGTGAGAGCAGCTAGTAAAATTGGGTAATATTCAAATAAAATTGTGGGAATTGTTGGAAAAATTGGAGAATATTCGAAAAATTCCCTGAAATAGTTTCCTTATAAAGTGGAAAGGGGATTTTGTTGTTAAATTGAGTAATATTTGAAAATTATCTAAAATATTTTTCCTTTAAAGTGGAAGTAGTTGGTAAAATTGAGGAATGTCTAAAATAATCCCTGAAATAGTTTCCTTATAAAGTGGGAGTTGTTGGTAAAATTGGATATTATGCAAATAAAATTCCAAAAATTAGTTTCCTCATAAAATTGAGAGTCGTTTGTAAATGTGGATAATATTCGAAAGCTACTAAAATAATTTCCTTATAAAGCAGGAGTTGTGGGTAAAATTGGGTAATATTTGAATACAATTCCCTAAAATAGTTTATAGAGTTGGAGCAACTGGTAAAATTATTTCAATAAAATTCCATAAAATAGTTTGCTTATAAGGTGGAAGTGAGATTTGTTGCTAAATTGGGAAATATTTGAAAGTAGTTTTTTTTCAAGTGAGAGCTGTTGGTAAAATTGGGGAATATCCGAAAATTCCTTAAAATAGTTTCCTTATGAGGCGAGAACGCACAATAATGAGAATATAATAGGTACAAAAGTAATCCTTATAAATGTTCATAATGGAGAAAGAATATTTATAATATGTATGCTTAAAGGATTCTTCACCAAATTATTTGAATGAAAATCCATAAAATAGTTTCCTTACAAGGTGGAAGTGAGATTTGTTGCTAAATTGCGAAATATTTGAAAGGAGTTTTTTTTTAAGCAAGAGGTGTTGGTAAAATTGGGGAATATACGAAAATTCCTTAAAATAGATCCCTTATGAAGCGAGAACACACAATAACGAGAATATAATAGGTACAAGAGTAATCCTTATAAATGTTCATAATGGAGAAAGAATATTTATAATATGTATACTTAAAGGATTCTTCACCAAATTATTTGAATAAAAATCCATAAAATAGTTTCCTTATAAGGTGGGAGTGAGATTTGTTGCTAAATTGCGAAATATTTGAAAGCAGTTTTTTTTTTTTAGAGAGTTGTTGGCAAAATTGGGGAATATCCGAAAATTCCTTAAAATAGTTTCCTTATGAGGCGAGAACGCACAATCATGAGAATATAATAGGTACAAAAGTAATCCTTATAAATGTTCATAATGGAGAAAGAATATTTATAATATGTATACTTAAAGGATTCTTCACCAAATTATTTGAATAAAAATCCACAAAATAGTTTCCTTATACGGTGGAAGTGAGATTTGTTGCTAAATTGGGAAATACTTGAAAGTAATTTTTTTTAAGTGAGAGTTGTTGGTAAAATTGGAGAATATCCGAAAATTCCTTAAAATAGTTTGCGAGAACGCACGATAATGAGAACATAATAGGTACAAAATTAATCCTTATAAATGCTCATAATGGAGAGAGAATATTTATAATTTATATATACTTGAAGGATTCTTCATCGAATTTCACTAATTATCATCACACTTCGCAGTAATGAAATCTTTAACGCAATTCACGTTCGTCTTTGTCCTATCACTCTCCTTCATATGCTCTCTTCCACCAACATACGCCACCCCTTTCAGGATGTACCATGTCCACATTGTCAACAACTTGCCCGGTGACTTCGCGCTGCATTGCCAATCCGGTGATCATGATCTTGAGGCTCGGATCCTCCACCCAAATGAGGAGCAATTGATCCGTTTTAAGGTTAATATCTTTAGGACGACCCTCTTCTACTGCGCCGCCCGATGGGGGGAGCGATACAAGCAGTTCGACGCATTTAGGGCGCGTCGGGATGAGGACAGATGTGACAACGTGGATTGCTATTGGTCTGTGCGAGACAACGGGTTTTACTTCAGCAACGATAACACCAACTGGAGCCTCGAGTATACATGGGAATAACAATGCATCACATGTGTGATTGGAGATTGTTTTGATTGCACAAAATGACACGGAATAAAGTCAACTTGACTCGTATGTTTTCTATCGCTTGCAATTGCTTTGCATTGATGGCATTATCGTTATGATTATCCATTTGGGACTTCCTCATATCACAATCAAATCGAGGACTGAATTCACCCACCAGGATAATCGAAGACCGATTGACTTAGGTCAGATTAAATTCATTGAAAACCCATGGTTATAACACTAAAAAGTCGCGGATAGATTTTTACGCATTAATATTTGTTGGTGTCTCAAGGGTCTCAAAAAATCGACCATTCATCTTCATTTTTGTGGTTCTCAGTATCGATCGTGTTTTCTGAATTGATAACTTTGACTACACTTAAAAATGCAAAAGAAAATTAGTTGAAATGTATCAAATACTGGTTTACAGTGTTAGGGCCAAACAAAAACCAAATGTCTCTAGTCACGCACCTCAAGCTATATTTTGGAAAGACAAAATAATGGAGAATCAAGAGATTCGTGGGACCACATCTCATCATGTACATCAAATTAATAAGAACCGGTAACTTCTTCTCCCCTCTTTGTGTAATTAAACGAGTATAATAAACATTGGAATATATAACAATCAATTAGGCAATGTATCTACCCGCCTGGGTGGCGCTGCTGGAGCGCGCACTCTTCCTCTCGCAAAAGGTTGAGTGTTCGAATCCCGGGCGCTGCAGGGTGACTTAACCGGTGGCACGTGTGTGGTGGCTAGCACGTGTCGCCCTCAGGGTTTACTCCCCGGCTATCGGCCGTGCGGGGGTTCCCTGGATTATCAAAAAAAAAAATTAGGCCATGTAAAATCAAGTGGGTCAAACCAAGTCTGGTTAATCAGGTTGACTTGGCTTGACCATGTCGATCCCGATTTGTAGTTTCGACCAAATTATGACAAATTACCATGATTTTAGCAAAATTGATATAGAAATTGTGTTAATTTGACTTAAATCAAATATGAATAGTGCTAATTGGCACTATTTATGAAGACCCTATAAATTGGCGCTTAAAAATCGGCTTGAAATTTCAATGTGTTACGACCCCATGATCAAATGTCGAGAAGGAAATTACTCTAGAAAATGACTATAAATCAATGAATTTTGGAATTGTTGATCGAGAGTCAAAATTCTCGATTTGACTAAAAAATCGATTCTCAATCATTTTTTTGTAAAATTTAAGAATTGAAAGCCTAATTAAGCTCATAAAGAATTAAATTTATGATTTTTCAATTTTCCGAAAAAAATGTTGTCCAAGAGTTGACTTAAGGGTTGATCAAAAAAGTCAACTCAAAAAACAATCTTGGATTATTGGGGAAATCAATGTCTAAGTTTAGACAGAATGTAATTGAAGTTGAAAATTTTTGAAAAACAGTGAAATGGCTTTTTTTTGCAAAGAAACGGGTCCTGTCATGATTAGGGACTCCTAGTTTTACCCTAATCGTATTTGTCGGCTAAAATTCAAGTTTCAATAGCTACCTCTCTTGGAGAGGAATCTTTAAGAGGGAGCTCAAAGAAGTTCCTCTCAAAGACTAAATGATGCATGAATTTTTAATTGACTAACTCATTGAAAAGAAATGGCATAAGAAATCACATTTGATTAGGGACGTACCTTGGTAAGGTACCTTAAACCTTTTCATCATTTGTACTGCATTTACGCATTCATGTTTTCACTCTCTTCTCTCTTCTCTTTTGTGCCTGGTTTTTGAATGGAATTTCTTTTTTTATGATGATGAGACCAATATGGGTAATAGGACTACTTACCCACTGATAATGCTATAAAAGAAAGTTTGGAGGCCGTGACCACTTGGAGGGTGAAGCTCTAAGGCTACAAACCCGAACATACTTCGAGAGGCTATTTGGAATCACCGTACCCAAGCTACAAGTTGCGATCACTTGGATGGCGAGGGACCAAGGCTACGAACTTGCTACACTTTAAAATACCATTAAAATGACCTTGTCCAAAACAATAGGTTTTGTCCTCCTGGGGGGTGAAGTTCCAAGGCTCCAAACCTGCACTTACTTAAAAAGGCTATTTGGAATCACCATATCCAAGTTACGGGTTGTGATTAATTGGATGGTGAGGGACCACGGCTACAAACCTACTACACTTTAAAATACCAATAAAATTACCATGTTCAAAACTACAGGTTGCGTCCTCTTGGTGGGCGAGGCTCCAAGGTTACAAACATGCGTACTCTTGGGAAGACTATTAAAATCACCATATCCAAAACTACATGCTGCGGTCACTTGCGGAGGGCGAGGCTCCAAGGCTACAAACCTGTAAATGCTTTGAAATACCATTTAAAATAGAGTCATTCAAACTTACACGTGGTTGTCACTTGGAAGTACCGGTGTTGATTTCCACATAATTTTCAAAGTTCATCAAAACAACCTATTCACCACCTCTAGGTTTCTTAGTTAGCCTCAATAATTGGTGTCAGAGCTCTGTTGCTTATTATTTGAAGTATATTACTTTTGACCATAAAGATCTTTATCTGTGGCTAAATCTAATATTACTTTTAGTTGATGCATAATGCCAATCCAATGATTTAAAATTTTTATTTTTTTAAAACTTGCAGTGTTGGCTACAATTTTTAGGAAGAACACTTTTCGAAATTTTGAACTCAGAAGATTAGAAAAATCTAATAACCGAGAAAGGTCAAACAGATTCAAAATTCCCGTTTAATCTGTTTGTGATTCTTAGGTCTATAACATGAATTAGCATGTTAATTTCGACCATAATTAATCAAGTTCATTCGTTAAAGAACTCATTCAACATATTAAGTGTTCAACACCACAACAATCAATTTATAAGTTTGTATAGCGAGTTGAAAGTATTCAACGCTGTATTCTGAATACTTAGTGTTTCATTCTCTTGAGATTTCTAGTGTAGAGTTCTTGTTGCCTTGTAATCGTGAGAAGATTAAGTGTACAAGCTTGATTGCAGCATTTAGTCCTTATAGTGCGATCTATCATTTAATAGGATCGGTACTCGCTAGATGTAACTTATCTTGGTGATTACTAGTACAATCCAGTCCAAATTGTGGCTATTAGTTTGGAGAGTGGATGTACGCTTAGTAATAATGCCAAAGCACTATAAGTTGCTGTGTGCTCTCTTTACTTTTGCTGTTACATGACCTATTGCACATTCGTATCACATGATATTTATCATATCGGCTTCTCCTAATTTGGAAGTACCGGTGTTGATTTCCACATAATTTTCAAAGTTCATCAAAACAACCTATTCACCACCTCTAGGTTTCTTAGTTAGCCTCAATAATTGGTGTCAGAGCTCTGTTGCTTATTATTTGAAGTATATTACTTTTGAGCATAAAGATCTTTATCTGTGGCTAACTTTGATGGTTTCTGTACAAGTGACTCTTAAGCACCTTGCAAGCCTCCATACTTTGATGGCAACAACTATCTCTGAACGACCAAAAAAAAAAAAAACAACAACTATCTCTGAAAGAAGAGAATGCAAGCTTACACTAAAGCAAGCGACTTCATCATGTGTGATGTGATCCAAAATGAATGGAAATATTAGTGCGAACTCCTGCTCAACAAGATGAAGAAAATACTCAAGCTCTTTGAAAGCTGCGATCTTATGGCTATCTTGCTACTCAATTACAAGATGCTTAGAGAAGAGCTGCTCAAAATGCTAAAGTTAAACATCTTTTGTATTGTACCTTATCTCCATCTGAAGTTAACAAAATTTCATCGTGTATGTTGACACCTAATTTTGTCGACTCGGTAAATTGGTGCTTTTAAAATGTAAATGGGCCAAATTAGTGCAAAATAGTTTCTTTGTAAAGTGGGCGCTGTTGGTTAAATTGGGTAGTAGTTGAATAAATTTTCCTCAAATAGTTTTTTTATAAAGTGGCAGCAATTGGTAAAATATTTGAATAAAATTTAAATAAAATAGTTTCTTTATAAAGTGAGAGCAGCTAGTACAATTGGGTAATATTCAAATAAAATTGTGGGAATTGTTGGAAAAATTGGAGAATATTTGAAAAATTCCCTAAAATAGTTTCCTTATATAATGGAAGTGGGATTTTGTTGTTAAATTGAGTAATATTCGAAAATTATCTAAAATATTTTTCCTTTAAAGTGGAAGTAGTTGGTCAAATTGAGGAATATCTAAAATAATCCCTAAAATAGTTTCCTTATAAAGTGGGAGTTGTTGGTAAAATTGGATATTATGCAAATAAAATTCCAAAATTGTAAATGTGGCTAATATTCGAAAGTTCCTAAAATAATTTCCTTATAAAGCAGGAGTTGTGGGTAAAATTGGGTAATATTTGAATACAATTCCCTAAAATAGTTTATAAAGTTGGAGCAACTGGTAAAATTATTTCAATAAAATTCCATAAAATAGTTTGCTTATAAGGTGGAAGTGAGATTTGTTGCTAAATTGGGAAATATTTGAAAGGAGTTTTTTTTTTTTTGAGAGTTGTTGGTAAAATTGGGGAATATCCGAAAATTCTTTAAAATAGTTTCCTTATGAGGCGAGAACGCACAATAATGAGAATATAATAGGTACAAAAGTAATCCTTCTAAATGTTCATAATGGAGAAAGAATATTTATAATATGTATACTTAAAGGATTCTTCACCAAATTATTTGAATAAAAATCCACAAAATAGTTTCCTTATAAGGTGGAAGTGAGATTTGTTGCTAAATTGGGAAATACTTGAAAGTAATTTTTTTTAAGTGAGAGTTGTTGGTAAAATTGGAGAATATCCGAAAATTCCTTAAAATAGTTTGCGAGAGCGCACGATAATGAGAACATAATAGGTACAAAATTAATCCTTATAAATGCTCATAATGGAGAGAGAATATTTATAATTTATATATACGTAAAGGATTCTTCATCGAATTTCACTAATTATCATCACACTTCGCAGTAATGAAATCTTTAACGCAATTCACGCTCGTCTTTGTCCTATCACTCTCCTTCATATCCTCTCTTCCACCAACATACGCCACCCTTCTCAGGATGTACCATGTCCACATTGTCAACAACTTGCCCGGCGACTTCGCGCTGCATTGCGAATCCGGTGATCATGATCTTGAGGCTCGGATCCTCCACCCAAATGAGGAGCAATTAATCCGTTTTAAGATTAATATCTTTAGGACGACCCGCTTCTACTGCGCTGCCCGATGGGGGGAGCGATACAAGCAGTTCGACGCATTTAGGGCGCGTCGGGATGAGGACAGATGTAACAACGTGGATTGCTATTGGTCTGTGCGAGACAACGGGTTTTACTTTTAGCAACGATAACACCAACTGGAGCCTCGGTATACATGGGAATAACAATGCATCACATGTGTGATTGGAGATTGTTTTGATTGCACAAAATGACACGGAATAAAGTCAACTTGACTCGTATGTTTTCTATCGTTTGCAATTGCTTTGCATTGATGGCATTATCGTTGCGATTATCCATTTGCGGACTTCCTCATATCACAATCAAATCGAGGACTGAATTCACCCACCAGGATAATCAAAGACCGATTGACTTAGGTCAGATTAAATTCATCGAAACCCATGGTTAAAACACTAGAAAGTCGCGGATACATTTTTACGTATTAATATTTCTTGGTGTCTCAAGTGTCTAAAAAATCGACCATTCATCTTCATTTTTGTGGTTCTCAGTATCGATCGTGTTTTCTGAATTGATAACTTTGACTACACTTAAAACTGCAAAAGAAAATTAGTTTAAATGTATCAAATACTAGTTTACAGTGTCAGGGCCAAACAAAAACCAAATGTCTCTAGTCACGCACCGCAAGCTATATTTTGGAAAGACAAAATAATGGAGAATCAAGAGATTTGTGGGACCACATCTCATCATGTACATCAAATTAATAAGAACCGGTAACTTCTTCTCCCCTCTTTGTGTAATCAAACGAGTATAATAAACATTGGAATATATAACAATCAATTAGGCAATGTAAAATCAAGTGGGTCAAACCAAGTCTGGTTAATCAGGTTGGCTTGGCTTGACCATGTCGATCCCGATTTGTCATTTCGACCCAATTATGCCAAATTACCATGATTTTAGCAAAATTGATATAGAAATTGTGTTAATTTGACTTAATCAAATATGAATAGTGCTAATTGGCACTATTTATGAAGACCCTCTAAATTGGCGCTTGAAAATCGGCTTGAAATTTCAATGTGTTACGACCCCATGATCAAATGTAATTACTCTAGAAAATGACTATATAAATCAATGAATTTTGGAATTGTTGATCGAGAGTCAAAATTCTCGATTTGACTAAAAAATCGATTCTCAATCATTTTTTTGTAAAATTTAAGAATTGAAAGTCTAATTAAGCTCATAAAGAATTAAATTTATGATTTTTCAATTTTTCGAAAAAAATGTTGTCCAAGAGTTGACTTAGGGGTTGATCAAAAAGTCAACTCAAAAACAATCTTGGATTATTGGGGAAATCAATGTCTAAGTTTAGACAGAATGTAAGGGAAGTTGAAAATTTTTGAAAAACAGTGAAATGACTTTTTTTTTCGCCAAGAAACGGGTCCTGTCATGATTAGGGACTCCTAGTTTTACCCTAATCGTATTTGTCGGCTAAAATTCAAGTTTCAATAGCTACCTCTCTTGGAGAGGAATCTTTAAGAGGGAGCTCAAAGAAGTTCCTCTCACAGACTAAATGATGCATGAATTTTCAATTGATTGACTCATTGAAAAGAAATGGCGTAAGAAATCACGTTTGATTAGGGACGTACCTTGGTAAGGTACCTTGAACCTTTTCATCATTTGTACCGCATTTACGCATTCATGTTTTCACTCTCTTCTCTCTTCTCTTTTGTGCCTGGTTTTTGAATGGAGTTTCTTTTTTTATGATGATGAGACCAATATGGGTAATAGGACTACTTACCCACTGATAATGCTATAAAAGAAAGTTTGGAGGCCGTGACCACTTGGAGGGTGAAGCTCTAAGGCTACAAACCCGAACATACTTCGAGAGGCTATTTGCAATCACCGTATCCAAGCTACAAGTTGCGATCACTTGGATGGCGAGGGACCAAGGCTGCGAACTTGCTACACTTTAAAATACCATTAAAATCACCTTGTCCAAAACAATAGGTTTTGTCCTCCTGGGGGGTGAAGTTCCAAGGCTCCAAACCTGCACTTACTTAAAAAGGCTATTTGGAATCACCGTATCCAAGTTACGGGTTGTGATTAATTGGATGGTGAGGGACCACGGCTACAAACCTACTACACTTTAAAATACCAATAAAATTACCATGTTCAAAACTACAGGTTGCGTCCTCTTGGTGGGCGAGGCTCCAAGGTTACAAACATGCGTACTCTTGGGAAGACTATTAAAATCACCATATCCAAAACTACATGCTGCGGTCACTTGCGGAGGGCGAGGCTCCAAGGCTACAAACCTGTAAATGCTTTGAAATACCATTTAAAACAGAGTCATTCAAACTTACACGTGGTTGTCACTTGGATAGTGAGAGTCCCAAGGCTACAAACAAGCGCATACTTTAAAGGACTATTAAATTCATCATATCCACAACTGCAGGCTGTGTCCATTGCCAACAAATCTACATACGCTTAGAGAAACTATATAAAATCACCAGTAAAAAGGTTCCGAGATTTCATAAGCACATCAAACGAAAAATGTAATCGATCACGAAGACGTTGAATGTTATTCAAGAAATTGTTATCCAACTTTTTTGGTAAATGTCATCAGTTATCAAATTCCTTTGGAGGAGAATTTTCAACAAATTATCTTGGTTTACTCAAAGAGTTTGTTAAGATGCCAAATTGGAGGATCTTAATCGTAAAGGTCTTCTCACAATTGCTCGCAAAAGGCTTTTGTTCTCATTTATTGATGTGGGAAGTCATCTTTAAACACTCAGGATATCTCACATAACCTATGTCAAAGGCTTTTGGAAACATTCGCATTGAATACACTTTGATCAATCTAAAAGGTCTTTTAAGAGGACCGTGATGTGGGCTTCGTTGTGAGTTTGCACAAAGGATAATCACCTTGAGGCCAAGAAAGAAATGTTTATCAGTTCATCTTCATTGGGTTTACTAGTCAAGAACCTTGAAGATAAGATAAGAAACAATTGCTTCCACTCCTTCAAGTGATGGCTTTCCTTGTGAAATCCTTGAATCCACTGGAACCATCTCGCTCAGATGAGACTTTCTAAGAGTTGTAATATAGGTCCGGTGAAAGGTTCAATAGGCTTGGAAAATTCTTTTAGGGGCTTAAAAGTTTATGATTATCATGACATCGTTACCAACGAATCAATTTTTTTTAAATCATCCAACTCATCTCGAAAGTCCAAAAGTCTATTGGTTAGTCTTTCATTTGAAACTCAAGAGCTTCGCTCTTTTCTAAATGTCTTTGCATTTGCATTGATTTTCTTTCCTCATAAGAATTTTATTTTTAGTGTAAATTTTTTCTTTTTTTCTTGGGCATTAGCCTTACTTTTTCCGGATACACTGCTTTTTCTTACTCCCTAGTTCCCATTTTCTTTTGACTTTTTAATTCTTTTTGATTCTTTGGCCCTTTAAGGGCGTGAATGTTAAAACTTCTCTTCCTTGGCCCTATTTTTATTCCTTGGACGAGTTTCTAAGCAAAAAGTAGTGTTTGATAACGACACAAAATTTCTGTTCCCAGAATAAAAATTTATTTAATAGGTTATTCTTGATTTTCTATTCCTAAAGCCGGCTGGTTGGGCGGTTGGCACCGATGGACAGGTGAGCAGGGGGTGGGTGGTTAGCAGATGGTGGTGGGCGGAGGCGGACAGCAGGCAAGCGACAGAGGACAGCCAGCGAGCGGCGAGGACGAATGGCCAGCGAGTGATAGCGGACAGCCGGCAGGTTGCAAATGAGCCGCAGCGAACGAACAGCGGCAGGCAAAGGAGAACAGTGGGTAGGCAGTAGCGAGCGGCGGCAGCCAGCGGACAGGCAGCCGACGGATAGGCGGTGGGCAATGAGAGCAAGTAATAAAACAGAGTTGCTATTACTGTTTCTGTTCTAAAAATAGAAACAGTAGAATATTTTAATTTTTTATTTATGTTCCAAACCTATTTCTCGGCGACAAATTTGTCCCGAAAATGGAAAATAAAATTATTTTACTACACGGAATTATGTTCCAAACTTGTTCTTAAAAACAAAAAAAAATAGAAAAACAGGGAAACAGAATGGTTATCGTTTGTCCCCCAGGACTCTGGAGACATTTTTCTCAAATTACCAATTCTTTTGGGAAATCACATGCCTTTCCCCAATTTATGGAGATAATGATTGCTTGAGCTAAGAAATGAATATTTCGACTAAACTTGGCCAAGCAAAGGGAAATCATTACTTGGGTGGTGAAATGAGTGCGTTTCTTCACTTTGAGATGCTTGAAACTTCCATGAAAATTCACATGAAGTTACTGCAAAAAAGTTGATGAAAGTGAAGGTAATGAAATCTTTCTTAAACTTTTTCTCCAAATAAAGCCTTCGGTATTTGCCCTAATGTGGGGTGGTTCTTAATATGAATATTTGAAAATTTTCCTTATTTGGACTCAAAATGGCTAGTAAGGGATATCTTTAGTGTTTAAGAAAAGAGAAGGAGACACCTCTAAATCATTTCGATTCACGTATTCCTTGTGAATAAATTCTTTGTCCTAAAGCACGGTTTCCTTTTCTATCCACTCAACTCTAAAAAATGCGTATAAGGGACATGTTTAGGCATAGCTTACCTTTTTGTCATCCTAAGTAATCCCCATTGGCATGCTTAACATTCTCTTTTTTAACTTCAAATCACTTGTTTAAATTATCCTTCATTGGGACTTTTGATGCATGATGCATGTACGATTGCATGGATGAACAATTTTAGAATGTCAAACAAAACTCTTGAAGACAATGGTTTCAAAATTGTTTTATACTCACTTTGAGTCTTGAACTTGGAATTATTTTTCAACCAAGGGTATCATTCAAGGATTTTGACGAAAAGGCTTCAAGTGTTCATTTTGGATTTTGAACTTGGAAAAGCATTAAAATTTTTCTTTTCTTGAACAATTTTCTTTTGTTAAAATTTTATTCTTACTTGGAGTTTTTAGGATACTTACCTGCACAGTGCCAGCAGGCCGACCCTGGAAAAATAAAAAGAGATTATGTTAATGAATATCTCTTGAGAATGACATATGACGTTACCCTTACTCTTGTTCCTCAAGTTTTTGACGTTTTCCCTATCAAGAGAAAGGAAATTATGTCAGAAATGTGTTCAGGAACGGTGACATGGAACTGATACAATTTACCCTTCATTGAATACATTGTTTGATTATTGCTTTTGCTTCTTCGAAGGCTAGTAAAAATGAATCGAATTCATGTTAGAAATGGAATGAAGAAAGGTAAATTGAGAACGATTACTCAGTTACCCTTCTCCATTTTGTTGCTTGGGCTTTTCATTTGTAACTCCTCCATCGTCCATAATATGATTTACCCCTACATCTGCCAGGCACATGCTTCTTTTAAATCTCACCCCCATGTTTGGTTGCATCGATGCCGCTTGCCCTAGCTAGATTTTTTAGTATGGTCGATGTTCCTCCATGTCCTCTTGTGATTTCTCGTTTGTTTTCCATTGCCACTTGTTTGGGTTTCTCTTCTTTTCACCTTTATGTAAAAAATGATATGTTAGTCTACAATTTGAATCAATTTCAGTTTAGGAATGAACTACCCCCCTTTGATTATTAGAAATGAGACGTCGTCTCTTTGACATGTCCATTATCTTTAATCATCTCGACTGCTTGTGTCATCGACCATTTTCACCTATCTACAAGAGAAATGGATGAGCAAGTTAGTTCGTATGCGAGACGCTTTCATTGGAATGACTATGTTTACCGTCTTTGAAGCAGCATTCCTCGGGATCATTCTGCAAGAATGATTAGGTAAGAGAATCAACATATATGCATGAATTTTTTGAAAATTATTTTTGAAACCAAAGACATTCACAAATACGTGATATGTCTCAACAGAAAACAATGTTTCAAAGTGCTTTAAAACTTAGTCTTAATATCCTTGGACTTCTTAATTCGGCAAAAACTTTGAAAATAGGAAACGTGTGAAAGCCCAGTCGTCAAGGATTATCATAGGACTGGTTTGGGAATGCCCCATATGTCCTCAATAAAATGGATGCATGCTTTATTGAATATTAAAAGGATAATGCCGCATTACAACATAGACTACTGCAGACCAACGGCTCAAGCTCCGAATGTCATAGAGTTTTTCATACGAATAGAAAAAAGGAATTGAAATAACAAATAATTCCCGAGCAGGGGAAGGAAAACGTGAAATGAAAAACTTTTCAAGCAAGAGCTTCTCTACGCCAAAGGGTGGACGGATGTGCTTCTAAGCGGCTTAGCAATATCGGTCACGATCATATGCACGGCTCCAAGGTGATTAAATCACATGTTTTCTTGCCCAATTGGCGGAGCATTTTCGAAAGATAACATCCTTTTATCAAGCAAATTTTAGACTTTGACCCTCGGGATCAAACAGTTGTCGGTCGGTGTCATGCCCATTTTCTTCCCAGGTGATACTCATATGATTTGGACATATCAAATCCAATAAATGGTTTTTCTCTCGGAATTGCTTTGGCTACCATCCTCCTTTCGAGGATTGTCACAACCTCCCTGCTCGGGTAATTAAAATTTAGGTGTCAACAAGGATCATCGGCAATAACTCGGATAATGGTTTAGGTAGCGGAGAGAATTGTCTTCACGGTGCTCTTCTTTTTGGCTTGTAGTTCTGAGGTGCACCGGAAATCCATGCTATTTGACAAAGCCATATTATTTGCTAAAGAATAGACTAGTATAGTTTAATCAGAGTAGTCATAAAAGATTATAAACGATTAATTCCTTATCTGCAGGACCATATAAAAAACCAAATTGATTCGACTCACAGAGCGCAAATATCAATTTGACCAAAATTAAAATTCTGGATCATTGAAAATTGATTAAGAGTTCAAGGACTACATTTTGGTAGTGTCGCTTCTATTATTAATGCTAGAGAATATGAAATCGAGTTGTAAAAGAGATTGTACATCTTTATTGAATATTTAAAGATAATTCACTGGTTACAGTAGCTAATTGAAGTTTGTTGCATCATTTTTGCCATAAATCTTTGTATCATTGTTGTTCAATTTTGTAAAGTGATGCTTATGTTGATCTTAAATTGGGTCCTTTTCTACTGGGGAAAGTACCAAAAATATATCTCATTGCTGACCAAATGACTACTTATTACCTCTATTTATACAAAAACCATTCACATACCCTCCGAGCAAAACCGTACATTGAAAACACCAAACTGCCCCTCCTTACAAATTCATTTTAGCATTTTGTTTAGGGTGTGGTGGTTTTTATTATTTTTAGTTGATTTTTGAGTATTTTGGGAGGTCAACGTTATAGTTATGTATTGTCCCGCATAACTAATAAGAAGTTCTCAATCTATATTGATAAGTTTCTATAAATGACTTTTTTTTTGCCAGAAAACGGGCCTTGTCGCAATTAGGATTTCCAAGTCTTGGGTTTTTATGTTTTTTGGACTCGGTGGTGAAAACTCAGGTGTCAACACATGCACCATACTGTATCATCACATGGGCACCCACAACCATAAAATAGCATAGACTCTCACTTTATCCATAAAACTTACAATTGTGTTTTAGAGGTCAAGCTTGTCATATCCCTTTGCACCGTAAGTTTCTCGTGGCCACTTGCAATCTTCCAATATCTTGTAATCTTTCGATCATTTAATCATATTGTCATTTATATTATTTTTTCGTTAGATATATCAATCATTCAGACATATTGTCATTTATATGCACAAAGGGCTCAAGGGTTACGCGGGTGGTGATTGGCGGCACAGTTCTATTGGAAATGGCGGCTACAATGTTGGTTGGGGGTTGATAGTGGGAGCTCACCGGCGAGAGAGAGAGAGAGAGAGAGAGAGAGAGAGAGAGAGTGTGTGTGTGTGTGTGTGTAAGGTGAGAGGAAAGATGGACAAGGGGGGTTTTGGGTTTGTATATCATGCCTCCTCAATTAAGCCGAAACCCCACTTGAAAACAAAGCAAATCTAAAACTGTCTAAATAAGTCAAGCCCAAGCTTTCTATAACCTCCAACCAAACAATAAGAAGCCTCGCCGAGGGCTGCTCCAACCAAATCTTTTTTCTTCTTTGTTCGATGCTTTTTTAACCTTCGTCTTCTTGCTCGCAGCCTCACCGACGGCTGCCCAGCAACCTTCAATATCTCCATGAACACCAAAACCAATTGGAATATACACAGGACATCATGCCGGGACCTCAACAACCGGAGTTCATCAAACTAGAGCATCAGAATAATGAACATAGACTCTCCCTGCCGATCGTCCCATCTACGGCCCGACCTCCACGCACAGGCACAAGGAACAAGAGGGAAAGTTAACTTAACGCAATGAAACCTCAGTCGCGTCACTCGAGGCTCAAATCAGTATGTCGAGAACATACCCTCGTCACGAACGCCATTGAGTCGCCGGAAGTAAGACCAGAACATACACAAAGGAAACGTGTCCATGTACCACCTCATCGAAACGAAATATACCCAGAATCAGGCCTAAATACTAACACAACGATGAATAATGTAGTAATGTGCGTCCGATAAATAATGGAAGTTTGAGAGCTCGGTGGAGAAATCTTTGTTTTAATTACAAGAGCTCCTGGAACGCGTCTACTAAGAAGAACGCATCCGTGTTAGTTATATCGTGCCTGTGAATGTAAAGTGCAGGAAACAGCAAATCGAAGGATTGTTTTGGGAGGGTTTAACTAGGAAGAATGTAGACCATGAAGCTTAATTCAAGCAAGATTCCAGAGCTTACTTGAGGAACGAGGATATGATCCCCTTCCCATTGAGAGTTGACCTGTAAGGAATGCTTGTGAACTCCTTCAATCTTTCCATCACACTGCACGAAAAAAAGGAAGAGTTTCGAGATAAAAGTACCAATCGGAAACGATAAACCGGACCTCACAAAAAGAGTAGACATGGCTTTGTTTTTTTAGCCTCGAGACATGATCCCTCGGAAGCTTGCTATTGATGACTAAGGTGGGCCTAATTCTATTTAATTGATTAGAACTAAGCCTAAGCTATTTGTCTAAAAATGAGGCTAAGTCTAAATTGATTTTATTTCTTGAGAATTGAAATTTTATATTGAAACTAATCCTAATGATGATTAAACTAACTATTACAATAGTGAGTCCGGATTTGACATTGGTCTTAAATTACTACTGTCTTTAAGAGGCTCGGCCCCCCTCCTCCATGGACCGCTTCGAGTGGCCTCCGTTGACGGTGTCAATTTCCATTCATTTAACTTATTTGCATAACATGCACTCAATCATACAAAACAACCAACAATGTTCATCTAATCAAACATTGGAATAGCCTCGGGATCGGTTTTTGACTTTCAGGCATTACGATTATCTCAATCTCCCTTTGATTAGGACTGATTGATTAATGATTAATGACAATCGGCCACCACTTGCTTTTACATGACAGCGGTCGCATCAATTAACCCTTAATTTGGTTCTGATCGATTTCCAATAGGCCACCCATTGAGCATGCATTGTACATAACATTCATCCAGCAAACATATGCATTTAATTAAACATGCATTTTGGTAATTTGACCTTGATTCTTAATCAATCATACAAGATGAAGTGAACCATCGAAGGGTCACTTATTCAGTTTAACACCAAATTTGGACTAATTATGCTCAAACTCAGTCAACCCATCAAACGAAATCCAATTGAAATGATTCAAGCATCAATAGAAAGCTTAGGATGTACAGTCCAAAGTTCATGAAAACCACATGACCCAGTTCTAAACCGAAAAACCCGAAATTGAGCAAAAAATACCCGACAGTTTGGAATTGACTCGGATTTGACCCGCGAGATTAAAAAAATATGGAAAAATAGTTTGAAAATTTAAAAGTCTGCCAAATTTAAAAGACATCTTTCTCATTCGGTCATTAACAACTTTCATGTTTTAAAATTTCACAAACAAGCCCTCGAACTGTACGAAATTTGCATGTTTTCCCAGGGATTTCACTGAAAAACAGTTTTGTAGGCCAGGACCGACTTCTTCCCCCTAAAATTTTCTATTTGGTTCTCAAACTTTCCAAATCACTAATTAAGTCCCTAATGAACAACTTTTTGAGTGTTTGCAGAAAAGGACTCGAACTTCGTCGAATTTGCAAAACAAAGTCGATGAGTGTAGGAACCACAAAAACAAATTAGATACAAAATCTAATCGTCTTTTTAGTTGATGCATAATGCCAATCCAATGATTTAAAATTTTTATTTTTTTAAAACTTGCAGTGTTGGCTACAATTTTTAGGAAGAACACTTTTCGAAATTTTGAACTCAGAAGATTAGAAAAATCTAAGAACCGAGAAAGGTCAAACAGATTCAAAATTCCCGTTTAATCTGTTTGTGATTCATAGGTCTATAACATGAATTAGCATGTTAATTTCGACCATAATTAATCAAGTTCATTCGTTAAAGAACTCATTCAACATATTAAGTGTTCAACACCACAACAATCAATTTATAAGTTTGTATAGCGAGTTGAAAGTATTCAACGCTGTATTCTGAATACTTAGTGTTTCATTCTCTTGAGATTTCTAGTGTAGAGTTCTTGTTGCCTTGTAATCATGAGAAGATTAAGTGTACAAGCTTGATTGCAGCATTTAGTCCTTATAGTGCGATTTATCATTTGATAGGATCAGTACTCGCTAGATGTAACTTATCTTGGTGATTACTAGTACAATCCAGTCCAAATTGTGGCTATTAGTTTGGAGAGTGGATGTACGCTTAGTAATAATGCCAAAGCACTATAAGTTGCTGTGTGCTCTCTTTACTTTTGCTGTTACATGACCTATTGCACATTCGTATCACATGATATTTATCATATCGGCTTCTCCTAATTTTGAAGTACCGGTGTTGATTTCCACATAATTTTCAAAGTTCATCAAAACAACCTATTCACCACCTCTAGGTTTCTTAGTTAGCCTCAATAATTGGTGTCAGAGCTCTGTTGCTTATTATTTGAAGTATATTACTTTTGACCATAAAGATCTTTATCTGTGGCTAACTTTGATGGTTTCTGTACAAGTGACTCTTAAGCACCTTGCAAGCCTCCATACTTTGATGGCAACAACTATCTCTGAACGACCCAAAAAAAAAAACAACGACTATCTCTGAAAGAAGAGAATGCAAGCTTACACTAAAACAAGCGACTTCATCATGTGTGATGTGATCCAAAATGAATGGAAATATTAGTGCGAACTCCTGCTCAACAAGATGAAGAAAATACTCAAGCTCTTTTGAAAAGCTGCGATCTTGCGACTCTTTTGCTACTCAATTACAAGATGCTTAGAGAAGAGCTGCTCAAAATGCTAAAGTTAAACATCTTTTGTATTGTACCTTATCTCCATCTGAAGTTAACAAAATTTCATCGTGTATGTTGACACCTAATTTTGTCGACTCGGTAAATTGGTGCTTTTAAAATGTAAATGGGCCAAATTAGTGCAAAATAGTTTCTTTGTAAAGTGGGCGCTGTTGGTTAAATTGGGTAGTAGTTGAATAAATTTTCCTCAAATAGTTTTTTTATAAAGTGGCAGCAATTGGTAAAATATTTGAATAAAATTTAAATAAAATAGTTTCTTTATAAAGTGAGAGCAGCTAGTACAATTGGGTAATATTCAAATAAAATTGTGGGAATTGTTGGAAAAATTGGAGAATATTTGAAAAATTCCTAAAATAGTTTCCTTATATAATGGAAGTGGGATTTTGTTGTTAAATTGAGTAATATTCGAAAATTATCTAAAATATTTTTCCTTTATAGTGGAAGTAGTTGGTCAAATTGAGGAATATCTAAAATAATCCCTAAAATAGTTTCCTTATAAAGTGGGAGTTGTTGGTAAAATTGGATATTATGCAAATAAAATTCCAAAATTGTAAATGTGGCTAATATTCGAAAGTTCCTAAAATAATTTCCTTATAAAGCAGGAGTTGTGGGTAAAATTGGGTAATATTTGAATACAATTCCCTAAAATAGTTTATAAAGTTGGAGCAACTGGTAAAATTATTTCAATAAAATTCCATAAAATAGTTTGCTTATAAGGTGGAAGTGAGATTTGTTGCTAAATTGGGAAATATTTGAAAGGAGTTTTTTTTTAAGTGAGAGTTGTTGGTAAAATTGGGGAATATCCGAAAATTCTTTAAAATAGTTTCCTTATGAGGCGAGAACGCACAATAATGAGAATATAATAGGTACAAAAGTAATCCTTATAAATGTTCATAATGGAGAAAGAATATTTATAATATGTATACTTAAAGGATCATTCACCAAATTATTTGAATAAAAATCCATAAAATAGTTTCCTTATAAGGTAGAAGTGAGATTTGTTGCTAAATTGGGAAATATTTGAAAGCAGTTTTTTTTTTAAGGGAGAGTTGTTGGCAAAATTGGGGAATATCCGAAAATTCCTTAAAATAGTTTCCTTATGAGGCGAGAACGCACAATAATGAGAATATAATAGGTACAAAAGTAATCCTTCTAAATGTTCATAATGGAGAAAGAATATTTATAATATGTATACTTAAAGGATTCTTCACCAAATTATTTGAATAAAAATCCACAAAATAGTTTCCTTATAAGGTGGAAGTGAGATTTGTTGCTAAATTGGGAAATACTTGAAAGTAATTTTTTTTAAGTGAGAGTTGTTGGTAAAATTGGAGAATATCCGAAAATTCCTTAAAATAGTTTGCGAGAGCGCATTTATAATGAGAACATAATAGGTACAAAATTAATCCTTATAAATGCTCATAATGGAGAGAGAATATTTATAATTTATATATACGTAAAGGATTCTTCATCGAATTTCACTAATTATCATCACACTTCGCAGTAATGAAATCTTTAACGCAATTCACGCTCGTCTTTGTCCTATCACTCTCCTTCATATCCTCTCTTCCACCAACATACGCCACCCTTCTCAGGATGTACCATGTCCACATTGTCAACAACTTGCCCGGCGACTTCGCGCTGCATTGCGAATCCGGTGATCATGATCTTGAGGCTCGGATCCTCCACCCAAATGAGGAGCAATTAATCCGTTTTAAGATTAATATCTTTAGGACGACCCGCTTCTACTGCGCTGCCCGATGGGGGGAGCGATACAAGCAGTTCGACGCATTTAGGGCGCGTCGGGATGAGGACAGATGTAACAACGTGGATTGCTATTGGTCTGTGCGAGACAACGGGTTTTACTTTAGCAACGATAACACCAACTGGAGCCTCGAGTATACATGGAATAACAATGCATCACATGTGTGATTGGAGATTGTTTTGATTGCACAAAATGACACGGAATAAAGTCAACTTGACTCGTATGTTTTCTATCGCTTTGCAATTGCTTTGCATTGATGGCATTATCGTTGCGATTATCCATTTGCGGACTTCCTCATATCACAATCAAATCGAGGACGGAATTCACCCACCAGGATAATCAAAGACCGATTGACTTAGGTCAGATTAAATTCATCGAAAACCCATGGTTAAAACACTAAAAAGTCGCGGATACATTTTTACGTATTAATATTTCTTGGTGTCTCAAGTGTCTAAAAAATCGACCATTCATCTTCATTTTTGTGGTTCTCAGTATCGATCGTGTTTTCTGAATTGATAACTTTGACTACACTTAAAACTGCAAAAGAAAATTAGTTTAAATGTATCAAATACTAGTTTACAGTGTCAGGGCCAAACAAAAACCAAATGTCTCTAGTCACGCACCTCAAGCTATATTTTGGAAAGACAAAATAATGGAGAATCAAGAGATTTGTGGGACCACATCTCATCATGTACATCAAATTAATAAGAACCGGTAACTTCTTCTCCCCTCTTTGTGTAATCAAACGAGTATAATAAACATTGGAATATATAACAATCAATTAGGCAATGTAAAATCAAGTGGGTCAAACCAAGTCTGGTTAATCAGGTTGGCTTGGCTTGACCATGTCGATCCCGATTTGTCATTTCGACCCAATTATGCCAAATTACCATGATTTTAGCAAAATTGATATAGAAATTGTGTTAATTTGACTTAATCAAATATGAATAGTGCTAATTGGCACTATTTATGAAGACCCTCTAAATTGGCGCTTGAAAATCGGCTTGAAATTTCAATGTGTTACGACCCCATGATCAAATGTAATTACTCTAGAAAATGACTATAAATCAATGAATTTTGGAATTGTTGATCGAGAGTCAAAATTCTCGATTTGACTAAAAAATCGATTCTCAATCATTTTTTTGTAAAATTTAAGAATTGAAAGTCTAATTAAGCTCATAAAGAATTAAATTTATGATTTTTCAATTTTTCGAAAAAAATGTTGTCCAAGAGTTGACTTAGGGGTTGATCGAAAAAGTCAACTCAAAAAAAAATCTTGGATTATTGGGGAAATCAATGTCTAAGTTTAGACAGAATGTAAGGGAAGTTGAAAATTTTTGAAAAACAGTGAAATGACTTTTTTTTTCCCAAGAAACGGGTCCTGTCATGATTAGGGACTCCTAGTTTTACCCTAATCGTATTTGTGGGCTAAAATTCAAGTTTCAATAGCTACCTCTCTTGGAGAGGAATCTTTAAGAGGGACCTCAAAGAAGTTCCTCTCGAACACTAAATGATGCATGAATTTTCAATTGACTGACTCATTGAAAAGAAATGGCGTAAGAAATCACGTTTGATTAGGGACGTACCTTGGTAAGGTACCTTGAACCTTTTCATCATTTGTACCGCATTTACGCATTCATGTTTTCACTCTCTTCTCTCTTCTCTTTTGTGCCTGGTTTTTGAATGGAGTTTCTTTTTTTATGATGATGAGACCAATATGGGTAATAGGACTACTTACCCACTGATAATGCTATAAAAGAAAGTTTGGAGGCCGTGACCACTTGGAGGGTGAAGCTCTAAGGCTACAAACCCGAACATACTTCGAGAGGCTATTTGCAATCACCGTATCCAAGCTACAAGTTGCGATCACTTGGATGGCGAGGGACCAAGGCTGCGAACTTGCTACACTTTAAAATACCATTAAAATCACCTTGTCCAAAACAATAGGTTTTGTCCTCCTGGGGGGTGAAGTTCCAAGGCTCCAAACCTGCACTTACTTAAAAAGGCTATTTGGAATCACCGTATCCAAGTTACGGGTTGTGATTAATTGGATGGTGAGGGACCACGGCTACAAACCTACTACACTTTAAAATACCAATAAAATTACCATGTTCAAAACTACAGGTTGCGTCCTCTTGGTGGGCGAGGCTCCAAGGTTACAAACATGCGTACTCTTGGGAAGACTATTAAAATCACCATATCCAAAACTACATGCTGCGGTCACTTGCGGAGGGCGAGGCTCCAAGGCTACAAACCTGTAAATGCTTTGAAATACCATTTAAAACAGAGTCATTCAAACTTACACGTGGTTGTCACTTGGATAGTGAGAGTCCCAAGGCTACAAACAAGCGCATACTTTAAAGGACTATTAAATTCATCATATCCACAACTGCAGGCTGTGTCCATTGCCAACAAATCTACATACGCTTAGAGAAACTATATAAAATCACCAGTAAAAAGGTTCCGAGATTTCATAAGCACATCAAACGAAAAATGTAATCGATCACGAAGACGTTGAATGTTATTCAAGAAATTGTTATCCAACTTTTTTGGTAAATGTCATCAGTTATCAAATTCCTTTGGAGGAGAATTTTCAACAAATTATCTTGGTTTACTCAAAGAGTTTGTTAAGATGCCAAATTGGAGGATCTTAATCGTAAAGGTCTTCTCACAATTGCTCGCAAAAGGCTTTTGTTCTCATTTATTGATGTGGGAAGTCATCTTTAAACACTCAGGATATCTCACATAACCTATGTCAAAGGCTTTTGGAAACATTCGCATTGAATACACTTTGATCAATCTAAAAGGTCTTTTAAGAGGACCGTGATGTGGGCTTCGTTGTGAGTTTGCACAAAGGATAATCACCTTGAGGCCAAGAAAGAAATGTTTATCAGTTCATCTTCATTGGGTTTACTAGTCAAGAACCTTGAAGATAAGATAAGAAACAATTGCTTCCACTCCTTCAAGTGATGGCTTTCCTTGTGAAATCCTTGAATCCACTGGAACCATCTCGCTCAGATGAGACTTTCTAAGAGTTGTAATATAGGTCCGGTGAAAGGTTCAATAGGCTTGGAAAATTCTTTTAGGGGCTTAAAAGTTTATGATTATCATGACATCGTTACCAACGAATCAATTTTTTTTAAATCATCCAACTCATCTCGAAAAGTCCAAAAGTCTATTGGTTAGTCTTTCATTTGAAACTCAAGAGCTTCGCTCTTTTCTAAATGTCTTTGCATTTGCATTGATTTTCTTTCCTCATAAGAATTTTATTTTTAGTGTAAATTTTTTCTTTTTTTCTTGGGCATTAGCCTTACTTTTCCAGATACACTGCTTTTTCTTACTCCCTAGTTCCCATTTTCTTTTGACTTTTTAATTCTTTTGATTCTTTGGCCCTTTAAGGGCGTGAATGTTAAAACTTCTCTTCCTTGGCCCTATTTTTATTCCTTGGACGAGTTTCTAAGCAAAAAGTAGTGTTTGATAACGACACAAAATTTCTGTTCCCGGATAAAAATTTATTTAATAGGTTATTCTTGATTTTCTATTCCTAAAGCCGGCTGGTTGGGCGGTTGGCACCGATGGACAGGTGAGTGGGGGTGGGTGGTTAGCGAGATGGTGGTGGGCGGAGGCGGACAGCGAGCAAGCGGCGGAGGACAGCAGCCCGGCGGGGGGCAGAATGGCCCGGCCAGTGATAGCGGACAGCCGGCAGGTTGCAAATGAGCCGCAGCGAGCGAGCAAATGCGAGCAAAGGAGAAGCAGTGGGTAAGCGTTATGGCGGCCGGCGGCCAGCGGACGAGCAGCCCGAACCGGATAGGCGGTGGGCAATGAGAGCAAGTAATAAAACAGAGTTGCTATTATCATTTACATTCTAAAAATAGAAAAGAGAATATTTTAATTTTTTATTTATGTTCCAAACCTATTTCTCGGCGACAAATTTGTCCCGAAAATGGAAAAATAAAATTATTTTACTACACGGAATTATGTTCCAAACTTGTTCTTAAAAACAAAAAAAAATAGAAAAACAGGGAAACAGAATGGTTATCGTTTGTCCCCCAGGACTCTGGAGACATTTTTCTCAAATTACCAATTCTTTTGGGAAATCACATGCCTTTCCCCAATTTATGGAGATAATGATTGCTTGAGCTAAGAAATGAATATTTCGACTAAACTTGGCCAAGCAAAGGGAAATCATTACTTGGGTGGTGAAATGAGTGCGTTTCTTCACTTTGAGATGCTTGAAACTTCCATGAAAATTCACATGAAGTTACTGCAAAAAAGTTGATGAAAGTGAAGGTAATGAAATCTTTCTTAAACTTTTTCTCCAAATAAAACCTTCGGTATTTGCCCTAATGTGGGGTGGTTCTTAATATGAATATTTGAAAATTTTCCTTATTCGGACTCAAAATGGCTAGTAAGGGATATCTTTAGTGTTTAAGAAAAGAGAAGGAGACACCTTTCGTCATTTCGATTCACGTATTCCTTGTGAATAAATTCTTTGTCCTAAAACACGGTTTCCTTTTCTATCCACTCAACTCTAAAAAATGCGTATAGGGGACATGTTTAGGCATAGCTTACCTTTTGTCATCCTAAGTAATCCCCATTGGCATGCTTAACATTCTCTTTTTTAACTTCAAATCACTTGTTTAAATTATCCTTCATTGGGACTTTTGATGCATGATGCATGTACGATTGCATGGATGAACAATTTTAGAATGTCAAACAAAACTCTTGAAGACAATGGTTTCAAAATTGTTTTATACTCACTTTGAGTCTTGAACTTGGAATTATTTTTCAACCAAGGGTATCATTCAAGGATTTTGACGAAAAGGCTTCAAGTGTTCATTTTGGATTTTGAACTTGGAAAAGCATTAAAATTTTTCTTTTTCTTGAACAATTTTCTTTTGTTAAAATTTTATTCTTACTTGGAGTTTTTAGGATACTTACCTGCACAGTGCCAGCAGGCCGACCCTGGAAAAATAAAAAGAGATTATGTTAATGAATATCTCTTGAGAATGACATATGACGTTACCCTTACTCTTGTTCCTCAAGTTTTTGACGTTTTCCCTATCAAGAGAAAGGAAATTATGTCAGAAATGTGTTCAGGAACGGTGACATGGAACTGATACAATTTACCCTTCATTGAATACATTGTTTGATTATTGCTTTTGCTTCTTCGAAGGCTAGTAAAAATGAATCGAATTCATGTTAGAAATGGAATGAAGAAAGGTAAATTGAGAACGATTACTCAGTTACCCTTCTCCATTTTGTTGCTTGGGCTTTTCATTTGTAACTCCTCCATCGTCCATAATATGATTTACCCCTACATCTGCCAGGCACATGCTTCTTTTAAATCTCACCCCATGTTTGGTTGCATCGATGCCGCTTGCCCTAGCTAGATTTTTAGTATGGTCGATGTTCCTCCATGTCCTCTTGTGATTTCTCGTTTGTTTTCCATTGCCACTTGTTTGGGTTTCTCTTCTTTTCACCTTTATGTAAAAAATGATATGTTAGTCTACAATTTGAATCAATTTCAGTTTAGGAATGAACTACCCCCCTTTGATTATTAGAAATGAGACGTCGTCTCTTTGACATGTCCATTATCTTTAATCATCTCGACTGCTTGTGTCATCGACCATTTTCACCTATCTACAAGAGAAATGGATGAGCAAGTTAGTTCGTATGCGAGACGCTTTCATTGGAATGACTATGTTTACCGTCTTTGAAGCAGCATTCCTCGGGATCATTCTGCAAGAATGATTAGGTAAGAGAAATCAACATATATGCATGAATTTTTTGAAAATTATTTTTGAAACCAAAGACATTCACAAATACGTGATATGTCTCAACAGAAAACAATGTTTCAAAGTGCTTTAAAACTTAGTCTTAATATCCTTGGACTTCTTAATTCGGCAAAAACTTTGAAAATAGGAAACGTGTGAAAGCCCAGTCGTCAAGGATTATCATAGGACTGGTTTGGGAATGCCCCATATGTCCTCAATAAAATGGATGCATGCTTTATTGAATATTAAAAGGATCATGCCGCATTACAACATAGACTACTGCAGACCAACGGCTCAAGCTCTGAATGTCATAGAGTTTTTCATCCGAATAGAAAAAGGAATTGAAATAACAAATAATTCCCAAGCAGGGGAAGGAAAACGTGAAATGAAAAACTTTTCAAGCAAGAGCTTCTCTACGCCAAAGGGTGGACGGATGTGCTTCTAAGCGGCTTAGCAATATCGGTCACGATCATATGCACGGCTCCAAGGTGATTAAATCACATGTTTTCTTGCCCAATTGGCGGAGCATTTTCGAAAGATAACATCCTTTTATCAAGCAAATTTTAGACTTTGACCCTCAGGATCAAACAGTTGTCGGTCGGTGTCATGCCCATTTTCTTCCCAGGTGATACTCATATGATTTGGACATATCAAATCCAATAAATGGTTTTTCTCTCGGAATTTCTTTGGCTACCATCCTCCTTTCGAGGATTGTCACAACCTCCCCCGCTCGGGTAATTAAAATTTAGGTGTCAACAAGGATCATCGGCAATAACTCGGATAATGGTTTAGGTAGCGGAGAGAATTGTCTTCACGGTGCTCTTCTTTTTTCGCTTGCAGTTCTGAGGTGCACGGAAATCCATGCTATTTGACAAAGCCATATTATTTGCTAAAGAATAGACTAGTATAGTTTAATCAGAGTAGTCATAAAAGATTATAAATGATTAATTCCTTATCTGCAGGACCATATAAAAACCAAATTGATTCGACTCACAGGCGCAAAATATCAATTTGACCAAAATTAAAATTTACGGATCATTGAAAATTGATTAAGAGTTCAAGGACTACATTTTGGTAGTGTCGCTTCTATTATTAATGCTAGAGAATATGAAATCGAGTTGTAAAAGAGATTGTACATCTTTATTGAATATTTAAAGATAATTCACTGGTTACAGTAGCTAATTGAAGTTTGTTGCATCATTTTTGCCATAAATCTTTGTATCATTGTTGTTCAATTTTGTAAAGTGATGCTTATGTTGATCTTAAATTGGGTCCTTTTCTACTGGGGAAAGTACCAAAAATATATCTCATTGCTGACCAAATGACTACTTATTACCTCTATTTATACAAAAACCATTCACATACCCTCCGAGCAAAACCGTACATTGAAAACACCAAACTGCCCCTCCTTACAAATTCATTTTAGCATTTTGTTTAGGGTGTGGTGGTTTTTATTATTTTTAGTTGATTTTTGAGTATTTTGGGAGGTCAACGTTATAGTTATGTATTGTCCCGCATAACTAATAAGAAGTTCTCAATCTATATTGATAAGTTTCTATAAATGACTTTTTTTTTTTTGCCAGAAAACGGGCCTTGTCGCAATTAGGATTTCCAAGTCTTGGGTTTTTATGTTTTTGGACTCGGTGGTGAAAACTCAGGTGTCAACAACACATGCACCATACTGTATCATCACATGGGCACCCACAACCATAAAATAGCATAGACTCTCACTTTATCCATAAAACTTACAATTGTGTTTTAGAGGTCAAGCTTGTCATATCCCTTTGCACCGTAAGTTTCTCGTGGCCACTTGCAATCTTCCAATATCTTGTAATCTTTCGATCATTTAATCATATTGTCATTTATATTATTTTTTTCGTTAGATATATCAATCATTCAGACATATTGTCATTTATATGCACAAAGGGCTCAGGGTTACGCGGTGGTGATTGGCGGCACAGGTTCTATTGGAAATGGCGGCGGTACAATGTTGGTTGGGGGTTGATAGTGGGAGCTCACCGCGGAGAGAGAGAGAGAGAGAGAGAGAGAGAGAGAGAGAGAGAGAGAGAGAGAGAGAGTGTGTGTGTGTGTGTGTGTGTGAGGTGAGAGGAAAGATGGACAAGGGGGGTTTTGGGTTTGTATATCATGCCTCCTCAATTAAGCCGAAACCCCACTTGAAAACAAAGCAAATCTAAAACTGTCTAAATAAGTCAAGCCCAAGCTTTCTATAACCTCCAACCAAACAATAAGAAGCCTCGCCGAGGGCTGCTCCAACCAAATCTTTTTTCTTCTTTGTTCGATGCTTTTTTAACCTTCGTCTTCTTGCTCGCAGCCTCACCGACGGCTGCCCAGCAACCTTCAATATCTCCATGAACACCAAAACCAATTGGAATATACACAGGACATCATGCCGGGACCTCAACAACCGGAGTTCATCAAACTAGAGCATCAGAATAATGAACATAGACTCTCCTGCCGATCGTCCCATCTACGGCCCGACCTCCATGCACAGGCAGAAGGAACAAGAGGGAAAGTTAACTTAACGCAATGAAACCTCAGTCGCGTCACTCGAGGCTCAAATCAGTATGTCGAGAACATACCCTCGTCACGAACGCCATTGAGTCGCCGAAGTAAGACCAGAACATACCAAAAGGAAACGTGTCCATGTACCACCTCATCGAAACGAAATATACCCAGAATCAGGCCTAAATACTAACACAACGATGAATAATGTAGTAATGTGCGTCCGATAAATAATGGAAGTTTGAGAGCTCGGTGGAGAAATCTTTGTTTTAATTACAAGAGCTCCTGGAACGCGTCTACTAAGAAGAACGCATCCGTGTTAGTTATATCGTGCCTGTGAATGTAAAGTGCAGGAAACAGCAAATCGAAGGATTGTTTTGGGAGGGTTTAACTAGGAAGAATGTAGACCATGAAGCTTAATTCAAGCAAGATTCCAGGGCTTACTTGAGGAACGAGGATATGATCCCTTCCCATTGAGAGTTGACCTGTAAGGAATGCTTGTGAACTCCTTCAATCTTTCCATCACACTGCACGAAAAAAAGGAAGAGTTTCGAGATAAAAGTACCAATCGGAAACGATAAACCGGACCTCACAAAAAGAGTAGACATGGCTTTGTTTTTTTAGCCTCGAGACATGATCCCTCGGAAGCTTGCTATTGATGACTAAGGTGGGCCTAATTCTATTTAATTGATTAGAACTAAGCCTAAGCTATTTGTCTAAAAATGAGGCTAAGTCTAAATTGATTTTATTTCTTGAGAATTGAAATTTTATATTGAAACTAATCCTAATGATGATTAAACTAACTATTACAATAGTGAGTCCGGATTTGACATTGGTCTTAAATTACTACTGTCTTTAAGAGGCTCGGCCCCCTCCTCCATGGACCGCTTCGAGTGGCCTCCGTTGACGGTGTCAATTTCCATTCATTTAACTTATTTGCATAACATGCACTCAATCATACAAAACAACCAACAATGTTCATCTAATCAAACATTGGAATAGCCTCGGGATCGGTTTTTGACTTTCAGGCATTACGATTATCTCAATCTCCCTTTGATTAGGACTGATTGATTAATGATTAATGACAATCGCCACCACTTGCTTTTACATGACAGCGGTCGCATCAATTAACCCTTAATTTGGTTCTGATCGATTTCCAATAGGCCACCCATTGAGCATGCATTGTACATAACATTCATCCAGCAAACATATGCATTTAATTAAACATGCATTTTGGTAATTTGACCTTGATTCTTAATCAATCATACAAGATGAAGTGAACCATCGAAGGGTCACTTATTCAGTTTAACACCAAATTTGGACTAATTATGCTCAAACTCAGTCAACCCATCAAACGAAATCCAATTGAAATGATTCAAGCATCAATAGAAAGCTTAGGATGTACAGTCCAAAGTTCATGAAAACCACATGACCCAGTTCTAAACCGAAAAACCCGAAATTGAGCAAAAATACCCGACAGTTTGGAATTGACTCGGATTTGACCCGCGAGATTAAAAAATATGGAAAAATAGTTTGAAAATTTAAAAGTCTGCCAAATTTAAAAGACATCTTTCTCATTCGGTCATTAACAACTTTCATGTTTTAAAATTTCACAAACAAGCCCTCGAACTGTACGAAATTTGCATGTTTTCCCAGGGATTTCACTGAAAAACAGTTTTGTAGGCCAGGACCGACTTCTTCCCCCTAAAATTTTCTATTTGGTTCTCAAACTTTCCAAATCACTAATTAAGTCCCTAATGAACAACTTTTTGAGTGTTTGCAGAAAAGGACTCGAACTTCATCGAATTTGCAAAACAAAGTCGATGAGTGTAGGAACCACAAAAACAAATTAGATACAAAATCTAATCGTCTTTTTAGTTGATGCATAATGCCAATCCAATGATTTAAAATTTTTATTTTTTTAAAACTTGCAGTGTTGGCTACAATTTTTAGGAAGAACACTTTTTGAAATTTTGAACTCAGAAGATTAGAAAAATCTAAGAACCGAGAAAGGTCAAACAGATTCAAAATTCCCGTTTAATCTGTTTGTGATTCATAGGTCTATAACATGAATTAGCATGTTAATTTCGACCATAATTAATCAAGTTCATTCGTTAAAGAACTCATTCAACATATTAAGTGTTCAACACCACAACAATCAATTTATAAGTTTGTATAGCGAGTTGAAAGTATTCAACGCTGTATTCGAATACTTAGTGTTTCATTCTCTTGAGATTTCTAGTGTAGAGTTCTTGTTGCCTTGTAATCGTGAGAAGATTAAGTGTACAAGCTTGATTGCAGCATTTAGTCCTTATAGTGCGATCTATCATTTAATAGGATCGGTACTCGCTAGATGTAACTTATCTTGGTGATTACTAGTACAATCCAGTCCAAATTGTGGCTATTAGTTTGGAGAGTGGATGTACGCTTAGTAATAATGCCAAAGCACTATAAGTTGCTGTGTGCTCTCTTTACTTTTGCTGTTACATGACCTATTGCACATTCGTATCACATGATATTTATCATATCGGCTTCTCCTAATTTGGAAGTACCGGTGTTGATTTCCACATAATTTTCAAAGTTCATCAAAACAACCTATTCACCACCTCTAGGTTTCTTAGTTAGCCTCAATAATTGGTGTCAGAGCTCTGTTGCTTATTATTTGAAGTATATTACTTTTGACCATAAAGATCTTTATCTGTGGCTAACTTTGATGGTTTCGTACAAGTGACTCTTAAGCACCTTGCAAGCCTCCATACTTTGATGGCAACAACTATCTCTGAACGACCCAAAAAAAAAAACCAACGACTATCTCTGAAAGAAGAGAATGCAAGCTTACACTAAAGCAAGCGACTTCATCATGTGTGATGTGATCCAAAATGAATGGAAATATTAGTGCGAACTCCTGCTCAACAAGATGAAGAAAATACTCAAGCTACTGAAAGCTGCGATCTTGCGGCTACTGCTACTCAATTACAAGATGCTTAGAGAAGAGCTCCTCAAAATGCTAAAGTTAAACATCTTTCGTATTGTACCTTATCTCCATCTGAAGTTAACAAAATTTCATCGTGTATGTTGACACCTAATTTTGTCGACTCGGTAAATTGGTGCTTTTAAAATGTAAATGGGCCAAATTAGTGCAAAATAGTTTCTTCGTAAAGTGGGCGCTGTTGGTTAAATTGGGTAGTAGTTGAATAAATTTTCCTCAAATAGTTTTTTTATAAAGTGGCAGCAATTGGTAAAATATTTGAATAAAATTTCGTAAAATAGTTTCTTTATAAAGTGAGAGCAGCTAGTACAATTGGGTAATATTCAAATAAAATTGTGGGAATTGTTGGAAAAATTGGAGAATATTTGAAAAATTCCCTAAAATAGTTTCCTTATATAATGGAAGTGGGATTTTGTTGTTAAATTGAGTAATATTCGAAAATTATCTAAAATATTTTTCCTTTAAAGTGGAAGTAGTTGGTCAAATTGAGGAATATCTAAAATAATCCCTAAAATAGTTTCCTTATAAAGTGGGAGTTGTTGGTAAAATTGGATATTATGCAAATAAAATTCCAAAATTGTAAATGTGGCTAATATTCGAAAAGTTCCTAAAATAATTTCCTTATAAAGCAGGAGTTGTGGGTAAAATTGGGTAATATTTGAATACAATTCCTAAAATAGTTTATAAAGTTGGAGCAACTGGTAAAATTATTTCAATAAAATTCCATAAAATAGTTTGCTTATAAGGTGGAAGTGAGATTTGTTGCTAAATTGGGAAATATTTGAAAGGAGTTTTTTTTTAAGTGAGAGTTGTTGGTAAAATTGGGGAATATCCGAAAATTCTTTAAAATAGTTTCCTTATGAGGCGAGAACGCACAATAATGAGAATATAATAGGTACAAAAGTAATCCTTATAAATGTTCATAATGGAGAAAGAATATTTATAATATGTATACTTAAAGGATCATTCACCAAATTATTTGAATAAAAATCCATAAAATAGTTTCCTTATAAGGTAGAAGTGAGATTTGTTGCTAAATTGGGAAATATTTGAAAGCAGTTTTTTTTTAAGGGAGAGTTGTTGGCAAAATTGGGGAATATCCGAAAATTCCTTAAAATAGTTTCCTTATGAGGCGAGAACGCACAATAATGAGAATATAATAGGTACAAAAGTAATCCTTCTAAATGTTCATAATGGAGAAAGAATATTTATAATATGTATACTTAAAGGATTCTTCACCAAATTATTTGAATAAAAATCCACAAAATAGTTTCCTTATAAGGTGGAAGTGAGATTTGTTGCTAAATTGGGAAATACTTGAAAGTAATTTTTTTTAAGTGAGAGTTGTTGGTAAAATTGGAGAATATCCGAAAATTCCTTAAAATAGTTTGCGAGGAGCGCATTTATAATGAGAACATAATAGGTACAAAATTAATCCTTATAAATGCTCATAATGGAGAGAGAATATTTATAATTTATATATACGTAAAGGATTCTTCATCGAATTTCACTAATTATCATCACACTTCGCAGTAATGAAATCTTTAACGCAATTCACGCTTTCGTCTTTGTCCTATCACTCTCCTTCATATCCTCTCTTCCACCAACATACGCCACCCTTCTCAGGATGTACCAGTCCACATTGTCAACAACTTGCCCGGCGACTTCGCGCTGCATTGCGAATCCGGTGATCATGATCTTGAGGCTCGGATCCTCCACCCAAATGAGGAGCAATTAATCCGTTTTAAGATTAATATCTTTAGGACGACCCGCTTCTACTGCGCTGCCCGATGGGGGGAGCGATACAAGCAGTTCGACGCATTTAGGGCGAGTCGGGATGAGGACAGATGTAACAACGTGGATTGCTATTGGTCTGTGCGAGACAACGGGTTTTACTTTAGCAACGATAACACCAACTGGAGCCTCGAGTATACATGGGAATAACAATGCATCACATGTGTGATTGGAGATTGTTTTGATTGCACAAAATGACACGGAATAAAGTCAACTTGACTCGTATGTTTTCTATCGTTTGCAATTGCTTTGCATTGATGGCATTATCGTTGCGATTATCCATTTGCGGACTTCCTCATATCACAATCAAATCGAGGACTGAATTCACCCACCAGGATAATCAAAGACCGATTGACTTAGGTCAGATTAAATTCATCGAAAACCCATGGTTAAAACACTAGAAAGTCGCGGATACATTTTTACGTATTAATATTTCTTGGTGTCTCAAGTGTCTAAAAAAATCGACCATTCATCTTCATTTTTGTGGTTCTCAGTATCGATCGTGTTTTCTGAATTGATAACTTTGACTACACTTAAAACTGCAAAAGAAAATTAGTTTAAATGTATCAAATACTAGTTTACAGTGTCAGGGCCAAACAAAAACCAAATGTCTCTAGTCACGCACCTCAAGCTATATTTTGGAAAGACAAAATAATGGAGAATCAAGAGATTTGTGGGACCACATCTCATCATGTACATCAAATTAATAAGAACCGGTAACTTCTTCTCCCCTCTTTGTGTAATCAAACGAGTATAATAAACATTGGAATATATAACAATCAATTAGGCAATGTAAAATCAAGTGGGTCAAACCAAGTCTGGTTAATCAGGTTGGCTTGGCTTGACCATGTCGATCCCGATTTGTCATTTCGACCCAATTATGCCAAATTACCATGATTTTAGCAAAATTGATATAGAAATTGTGTTAATTTGACTTAATCAAATATGAATAGTGCTAATTGGCACTATTTATGAAGACCCTCTAAATTGGCGCTTGAAAATCGGCTTGAAATTTCAATGTGTTACGACCCCATGATCAAATGTCGAGAAGGACATATGGCTTCTTTTCACCGATAAGGAGTCCATGTGGTGTAAGTGGATCCATTCGAACTTCCTTAAAAACTCCAACTTCTGGGTTGTATCCAAGCCCACCATTTGCTCCTGGACGTGGAAAAAAGTCCTCGACTTGCGAGATACTGCTCGATCTATGTTTCGGTGGAAAATTGGTAACGGTCGTTCAGTTTCTTTTTGGTTCGACTGGTGGCATGACAAAGGCCCCCTCTATCCTTTGTTCAGTAATACGGATATCTACCAGTCTCGTATTCCACGGGACTCGTCTGTTCGTACTTTTTTTGATTCCGTATGGCAACACTCACCTACCTTGTTTTCTTTATCAAGCTGGACAGAACCTACCCCTAATTTTGAGGATGACGTTCAAGATGAGCTCATTTGGGCGCCCCAAACCTCCTCCACCTTCTCAGTGGCCTTGGCGTGGAATCATATAAGAAGAAAAGGACTCCCGGTTCAATGGCATTCCTTCATATGGGATCATCACATTGCCCCACGACACGCTTTTCTTCTTTGGATAATCTCCCTCAATCGGTTGCCTACACAGGCTGCTCTTATCCATAATAACAGGATTGACTCTGCCATGTGCGCGTTTTGCGGAGCTAACCCGGACTCAATAGATCACCTCTTCTTCGAGTGCCCCTCTACAAGAAGATTGGCGTTCTTTTGGGCAACAAATTGCTGCCTTCCATGGCGTAATCGGCCGTGGCGTGAGCATATTATATGGGCAATGAAGGTTTGTGGAGGCCCATCTTTTGCACACCGTCTGGCCAGGTTCTCTTTTGGTGCCCTTTGCCACACAATTTGGACGGAAAGAAACAACTCTATCTTTCGAAACAAGAGTATCTTAGTTCCGGGCATGTGGGAACACATTACCAAAGTGGTAAAGGACAAAGTTGCAGCTCTTGGAAGAATTCCAGACACGCCTTTGAACAGAAGACTACAGAGGAGCTGGGGCCTTTCACCTTCCATATTTTCTTAGTTGGGTTGTATTACGCCTCTCTTGTATATCTGGCTTTTCTTTTTCCTCCTTCCTGGGGTGTGTGTTCCCTTGTATAGTCCTTTTGGACCTGGCTAGTCTCTTTTTGCTGGTTGTTGCTGCTTCGGGCTATTTCGGTGGTATAGGCCTCCGTTCTTCACCGTCCGCGTGCTGCTGCCGAAGACATGGAATGTCCTCCAAGCTGCGGATTGGTTTGGGCTCTTCCTTTTCGGTTTAGTTCTTCTATTTGGCTGGCTATTTGGCCCGTTTGTATCTAGCTCTTGCTGGTCCTTTCTTGACCTTATCTGGACATCTCTGTGTCCTAATATGGTTAGGAATAGGTTTGAGCTTAGTTTGTACTTGGTGATATGGAAAGTTATACAAACACTTACTTATACCAAAAAAAAAAATGTCGAGAAGGAAATTACTCTAGAAAATGACTATAAATCAATGAATTTTGGAATTGTTGATCGAGAGTCAAAATTCTCGATTTGACTAAAAAATCGATTCTCAATCATTTTTTTAAAATTTAAAATTGAAAGTCTAATTAAGCTCATAAAGAATTAAATTTATGATTTTTCAATTTTTCAAAAAAATGTTGTCCAAGAGTTGACTTAGGGGTTGATCAAAAAAGTCAACTCAAAAAACAATCTTGGATTATTGGGGAAATCAATGTCTAAGTTTAGACAGAATGTAAGGGAAGTTGAAAATTTTTGAAAAACAGTGAAATGACTCTTTTTTCGCCAAGAAACGGGTCCTGTCATGATTAGGGACTCCTAGTTTTACCCTAATCGTATTTGTCGGCTAAAATTCAAGTTTCAATAGCTACCTCTCTTGGAGAGGAATCTTTAAGAGGGAGCTCAAAGAAGTTCCTCTCAAAGACTAAATGATGCATGAATTTTCAATTGATTGACTCATTGAAAAGAAATGGCGTAAGAAATCACGTTTGATTAGGGACGTACCTTGGTAAGGTACCTTAAACCTTTTCATCATTTGTACCGCATTTACGCATTCATGTTTTCACTCTCTTCTCTCTTCTCTTTTGTGCCTGGTTTTTGAATGGAATTTCCTTTTTTATGATGATGAGACCAATATGGGTAATAGGACTACTTACCTACTGATAATGCTATAAAAGAAAGTTTGGAGGCCGTGACCACTTGGAGGGTGAAGCTCTAAGGCTACAAACCCGAACATACTTCGAGAGGCTATTTGGAATCACCGTATCCAAGCTACAAGTTGTGATCACTTGGATGGCGAGGGACCAAGGCTACGAACTTGCTACACTTTAAAATACCATTAAAATCACCTTGTCCAAAACAATAGGTTTTGTCCTCCTGGGGGGTGAAGTTCCAAGGCTCCAAGCCTGCGCTTACTTAAAGGCTATTTGGAATCACCGTATCCAAGTTACGGGTTGTGATTAATTGGATGGTGAGGGACCACGGCTACAAACCTACTACACTTTAAAATACCAATAAAATTTTACCATGTTCAAAACTACAGGTTGCGTCCTCTTGGTGGGCGAGGCTCCAAGGTTACAAACATGCGTACTCTTGGGAAGACTATTAAAATCACCATATCCAAAACTACATGCTGCGGTCGCTTGCGGAGGGCGAGGCTCCAAGGCTACAAACCTGTAAATGCTTTGAAATACCATTTAAAATAGAGTCATTCAAACTTACAGGTGGTTGTCACTTGGATGGTCAGCGTCCCAAGGCTACAAACAAGCGCATACTTTAAAGGACTATTAAATTCATCATATCCACAACTGCAGGCTGTGTCCATTGCCAACAAATCTACACATGCTTAGAGAAACTATATAAAATCACTAGTAAAAAGGTTCCGAGATTTCATAAGCTCATCAAACGAAAAATGTAATCGATCACGAAGACGTTGAATGTTATTCAAGAAATTGTTAACCAACTTTTTTGGTAAATGTCATCAGTTATCAAATTCTTTTGGAGGAGAATTTTCGACAAATTATCTTGGTTTACTCAAAGAGTTTGTTAAGATGCCAAATTGGAGGATCTTAATCGTAAAGGTCTTCTCACAATTGCTCGCAAAAGGCTTTTGTTCTCATTTATTGATGTGGGAAGTCATCTTTAAACACCTAGGATATCTCACATAACTTATGTCAAAGGCTTTTGGAAACATTCGCATTGAATACACTTTGATCAATCTAAAAGGTCTTTTAAGAGGACCGTGATGTTGGCTTCGTTGTGAGTTTACACGAAGGATAATCGCCTTGAGGCCAAGAAAGAAATGTTTATCAGTTCATCTTCATTGGGTTTACTAGTCAAGAACCTTGAAGATAAGATAAGAAACAATTGCTTCCACTCCTTCAAGTGGTAGCTTTCCTTGTGAAATCCTTGAATCCACTCGAACCATCTCGATCAGATGAGACTTTCTAAAAGTTGTAATATAGGTCCGGTGAAAGGTTCAATAGGCTTGGAAAATTCTTTTAGGGGCTTAAAAGTTTATGATTATCATGAAATCATTACCAACGAATCAATTTTTTTTAAATCATCCAACTCATTTCGAAAGTCCAAAAATCCATTGGTTAGTCTTTCATTTGAAACTCAAGAGCTTCGCTCTTTTCTAAATGTCTTTGCATTTGCATTGATTTTCTTTCCTTATAAGAATTTTATTTTTAGTGTAAATTTTTTCTTTTTTTCTTGGGCATTGGCCTTACTTTTTCTAGACACACTGCTTTTTCTTTCTCCCCAGTTCCCATTTTCTTTCGACTTTTTAATTCTTGTGATTCTTTGGCCCTTTAAGGGCGCGAATGTTAAAATTTCTCTTCCCTAGCCCTATTTCTATTCCCTGAACCAATTTCTAAGCAAAAAGTAGTGTGTGATAACTACGCAAAATTTCTGTTCCCAGAATAAAAATTCATTTAATAAGTTATTCTTGAATTTCTATTCCCAACGCCGGCTGGTTGAGCGGTTGGCACCAATGGACAGGTGAGCAGGGGGTGGATGGTCAGCAGATGGTGGTGGGCGGAGGCGGACAGTAGGCAAGCAACAGAGGACAACTAGTGAGCGGCAGGGGCGAATGGCCAGCGAGTGATAATGGATAGCCGGCAGGCTGCGGACGAGCCGCAGCGAATGGATAGCGGCAGGCAAAGGAGAACAGTGGGTAGGCAGTAGCGAGCGACGGCAGTTGATAGATAGGCGGTGGGCAATGAGAGCAAGCAATAAAATAGAGTTGCTATTTCTGTTTCTGTTCTAAGAATAGAAAAGTAGAATATTTTAATTTCTCATTTATGTTGCAAACCTAAATCTAGGTGAAAATTTTATCCCAAAAATGGAAAAATAAAATTATTTTACTAAACGGAATTATGTTCCAAACCTGTTCTCAGAAACAAAAAAATAGAAAAATGGGGAAACAGAATGGTTATCGTTTGTGCCCCAGGACTCTCGAGACATTTTTCTCAAATTACCAATTCTTTTGGGAAATCACATGCCTTTCCCCAATTTATGGAGATAATGACCGCTTGAGCTAAGAAATGAATATTTGGACTAAACTTGGCCAAGCAAAGGGAAATCATTGCTTGGGTGGTGAAATGAATGCTTTTCTTCACTTTGAGATGCTTGAAACTTCCATGAAAATTCACATGAAGTTACTGCAAAAAAGTTGATGAAAGTGAATATTTGACTAATGTAGGGTGGTTCTTAACATGAATATTTGAAAATTTTCGTTATTTGGACTCAAAATGGCTAGTAAGGGATATCTTTAGTGTTTAAGAAAAGAGAAGGAGACACCTTTCGTCATTTCAATTCATGTATTCCTTGTGAATAAATTCTTTGTCCTAAAACATGGTTTCCTTTTCGATCCACTCAACTCTAAAAAATGCGTATAAGGGACATGTTTAGGCATAGCTTGCCTTTTGTCATCCTAAGTAATCCCCGTTGGCATGCTTAACATTCTCTTTTTTAATTTCAAATCACTTGTTTAAATTATCCTTCATTGGGACTTTTGATGCACGATGCATGTACGATTGCATGGATGAACAATTTTAGAATGTCAAACATAACTCTTGAAGACAATGGTTTCAAAATTGTTTTATACTCACTTTGAGTCTTGAACTTGGAATTATTTTTCAACCAAGGGTATCATTCAAGGATTTTGACGAAAAGGCTTCAAATGTTCATTTTGGATTCTGAACTAGGAAAAGCATTAAAAGTTTTCTTTTTCTTGAACAATTTTCTTTTGTTAAAATTTTATTCTTACTTGGAGTTTTTAGGATACTTACCTGCACAGTGCCAGCAGGTCAACCCTGGAAAAATTAAAAGAGATTATGTTAATGAATATCTACTGAGAATGACATATGACGTTACCCTTACTCTTGTTCCTCAAGTTTTTGACGTTTTCCCTATCAAGAGAAAGGAAATTATGTCAGAAATGTGTTCAGGAACGGTGACATGGAATTGATACAATTTACCCTTCATTGAATCCATTGTTTGATTATTGCTTTAGCTTCTTCAAAGGCTAGTAAATATGAATCGAATTCATGTTAGAAATGGAATGAAGAAAGGTAAATTGAGAACGGATACTCAGTTACCCTTCTCCATTTTGTTGCTTGGGCTTTTCATTTGTAACGCCTCCATCGTCCATAAGATGATTTGCCCCTACATCTGCCAGGTACATGCTTCTTTTAAATCTCACCCCCATGTTTGGTTGCATCGATGCCGCTTGCCCTAGCTAGATTTTTTAGTATGGTCGATGTTCCTCCGTGTCCTAGTGTGATTTCTCGGTTGTTTTCCATTGCCACTTGTTTGGGTTTCTCTTCTTTTCACCTCTATGTAAAAAATGATATGTTAGTCTACAATTTGAATCAATTTCAGTTTAGGAATGAACTACCCCCTTTGATTATTAGAAATGAGACGTCGTCTCTTTGACATGTCCATTATCTTTAATCATCTCGACTACTTGTGTCATCGACCATTTTCACCTATCTACAAGAGAAATTGATGAGCAAGTTAGTTCGTATGCGAGACGCTTTCATTGGAATAACTATGTTTACCGTCTTTGAAGCAGCATTCCTCGGGATCATTCTGCAAGAATGATTAGGTAAGAGAAATCAACATATATGCATGAATGCTTTGAAAATTATTTTTGAAAACAAAGACATTCACAAATACGTGATATGTCTCAACAGAAAACAATGTTTGAAAATGATTTAAAACTTAGTCTTAATATCCTTGGACTTCTTCATTTGGCAAAAACTTTGAAATTAGGAAACGTGTGAAAGCCCAGTCCTCAAGGATCATCATAGGACTGGTTTGGGAATGCCCCATATGTCCTCAATAAAATGGATGCATGCTTTATTGAATATTAAAAGGATAATGCCGCATTACAACATAGACTACTGCAGACCAACGGCTCAAGCTCCAAATGTCATAGAGTTTTTCATGCGAATAGAAAAAAGGAATTGAAATAACAAATAATTCCCAAGCAGGGGAAGGAAAACGTGAAATGAAAAACTTTTCAAGCAAGAGCTTCTCTACGCCAAAGGGTGGACGGATGTGCTTCTAAGTGGCTTAGCAATATCGGTCACGATCATATGCACGGCTCCAAGGTGATTAAATCACATGTTTTCTTGCCCAATTGGCGGAGCATTTTCGAAGGATAACATCCTTTTATCAAGCAAATTTTAGACTTTGACCCTCAGGATCAAACAGTTGTCGGTCGGTGTCATGCCCATTTTCTTCCCAGGTGATACTCATATGATTTGGACATATCAAATCCAATAAATGGTTTTTCTCTCGGAATTTCTTTGGCTACCATCCTCCTTTCGAGGATTGTCACAACCTCCCTGCTCGGGTAATTAAAATTTAGGTGTCAACAAGGATCATCGGCTATAGCTCGGATAATGGTTTAGGTAGCGGAGAGAATTGTCTTCACGGTGCTCTTCTTTTCGGCTTGTAGTTCTGAGGTGCTCTTCTTTTCGGCTTGTAGTTCTGAGGTGCACCGGAAATCCATGCTATTTGACAAAGCCATATTATTTGCCAAAGAATGGACGAGTATACTTTAATCAGAGTAGTCACAAAAGATTATAAACGATTAATTCCTTATCTGCAAGACCATATAAAAAACCAAATTGATTCGACTCATAGAGCACAAATATCAATTTGACCAAAATTAAAATTTACGGATCATTGAAAATTGATTAAGAGTTCAAGGACTAAATTTTGGTAGTGTCGCTTCTATTATTAATGCTAGAGAATATGAAATCGAGTTGTAAAAGAGATTGTACATCTTTATTGAATATTTAAAAATAATTCAATGGTTACAGTAGCTAATGGAAGTTTGTTGCATCATTTTTGCCATAAATCTTTGTATCATTGTTGTTCAATTTTGTAAAGTGATGCTTATGTTGATCTTAAACTGGGTCCTTTTCTTCTGGGGAAAGTACCAAAAATATATCTCATTGCTAACCAAATGACTACTTATTACCTCTATTTATACAAAAACCATTCACATACCCTCCGAGCAAAACCGTACATTGAAAACACCAAACTGCCCCTCCTTACGAATTCATTTTAGCATTTTGCTTAGGGTGTGGTGTTTTTTATTATTTTTAGTTGATTTTTGAGTATTTTGGGAGGTCAACGTTATACTTATGTATTGTTCTGGATAACTAATAAGAAGTTCTCAATCTATATTGATAAGTTTCTATAAATGACTTTTTTTTGCCAAAAAAATGGGCCTTGTTGCAATTAGGATTTCCGAGTTTCGGGTTTTATGTTTTTTGGACTCAGTGGTGAAAATTCAGGTGTCAACACATGCACTGTACTGTATTATCACATGGGCACCCACAACCATAAAATAGCATAGACTCTCACTTGTATCCGTAAAACTTACAATCATGTTTTAGAGGTCAAGCTTGTCATATCCCTTTGCACCGTAAGTTTCTCGTGGCCACTTGCAATCTTCCAATATCTTGTAATCTTTCGATCATTTATATTTTTATTTTCCTTAGATATATCAATCATTCAGACATATTGTCATTTATATGCACAAAGGGCTCCGGGTTGCGCGGTGGTGATTGGCGGCACAGGTTCTATTGGAAATGGCGGCGGTACAATGTTGGTTGGGGGTTGACAGTGGGAGCTCACAGCGAGAGAGAGAGAGAGAGAGAGAGAGAGAGAGAGAGAGAGAGAGAGAGAGAGAGAGAGAGAGAGAGAGAGAGAGAGAGAGAGAGTGTGTGTGTGTGTGTGTGTGTGTGTGTGTGTGTAAGGTGAGAGGAAAGATGGACAAGGGGGGTTTTGGGTTTGTATATCATGCCTCCTCAATTAAGCCGAAACCCACTTGAAAACAAACCAATTCTAAAACTATCTAAACAAGTCAAGCCCAAGCTTTCTATAACCTCCAACCAAAAAAAAGAAGCCTCGCCGAGGGCTGCTCCAACCAAATCTTTTTTCTTCTTTGTTCGATGCTTTTTTAACCTTCGTCTTCTTGCTTGCAGCCTCACCGAGGGCTGCCCAGCAACCTTCAATATCTCCATGAACACCAAAACCAATTGGAATATACACAGGACATCATACCGGGACCTCGACAACCAGAGTTCATCAAACTAGAGTATCAGAATAATGAACATAGACTCTTCTGCCGATCATCCCATCTACGGCCCGACCTCCACGCACAGGCACAAGGAACAAGAGGGAAAGTTAACTTAACGCAATGTAGCCTCAGTCGCGTAACTCGAAGCTCAAATCAGTATTTCGAGAACATACCCTCGTCACGAACGCCATTGAGTCGCCGAAGTAAGACCCAGAACATACACAAAGGAAATGTGTCCATATACCACCTCATCGAAACGAAATATACCCAGAATCAGGCCTAAATACTAACACAACGATGAATAATGTAGTAATGTGCGTCCGATAAATAATGGAAGTTTGAGAGCTCGGTGGAGAAATCTTTGTTTTAATTACAAGAGCTCCTGGAACGCGTCTCCTAAGAAGAACGCATCCGTGTTAGTTATATCGTGCCTGTGAATGTAAAGTGCAGGAAACAGCAAATCGAAGGATTGTTTTGGGAGGGTTAAACTAGGAAGAATGTAGACCATTTGGAATGATTTTAATCGGGGGTTGTTCGCATACCTCTTTGCTATCGATTGATCTCTTACAACCTGAAATGGTGTAGGGAAGAAAGATAAACGACCCGTTCAACCAGGTCTTTGCATTCTGAAGTCAGTACGTTTTTGAATGCTGAGCATCTGAATAATTTTCAAAGTGCCACAAATACACTGCTTTTCACGCCATGAGCTGCCATGGACAAGTTAAGCCCGTCTCACGCACACACCTCAACCAGAAATAAGTAAGTGAAAAAGCATAGAAAGAACACCTCGCTCGACCTAGAGTTTGAGCTTAAAACCGAGAGAAAACCAACGATTTTGTGTGTGCGACATTTATACGGACCTGGGAAGCCATGAGGAGCGTCCATGTGTCTGCTGAGTGGACTCGGAAATTTCATAAGCCCTTGCACATCAGTTGCGAGTCGCAAGAACATGAAACTTTTTTCCTCGCAAAACCTGATGATTGAACTCACGGAGTTGATCTGTAGCTGGTGTTAGGAAGAACACCTCGTGGGAGTTGAAAATTGAAAAGGAGAGTGGGAGGTTCGCCAACAACCAAGACTTTAAATTTGAGTTGCCACATTCTGTAAGGTTGGACATATGAATCCTCCTGGGAAAAATGCTATTTAGTTACTAGAGCCAACTCAACCAAATCACAGACGGTTACCAGCACTGAGAAGAGTTATGGCAAAAATTAGTCACAGGAGATATTGTGTGTGTCAATCAAGACGATGGCTAAGAGTACCCTTCAAACTGAAGAAGAGAGAGAACTGAAGCGAAGGAATACATGGCATTGTGAGGGGGGTCGATTGCACTAACAAGTCTAGAGATCAATCAAAGTGCATTCATTCTAACACTATATGTAATACATTGTTTCACAATCCTTATTGCGAGGGCAAACCTTTGCTTGGTAGTTGTTAGTGCTAGGTTGGTTATAAATAATAGATATAGATTGGGCTAACATGTCCAAAATGGGGATAACATGACTGTTGGGGTCAAAGAATCCTAACACATCTCTATAGAGCGATCATCATCTGAACTTCAGGAAACACTGGATCGTGAGTGTGATCTGGATTGCAAGTAATAGAGGGCTCTTGTTTTTGCAAACTTACATTCCCTCTCTCAGGCCAAAGAACCTATACACAGAGCTCCTTTTCTCTCGGCTCTTGGATAGCAGGAGTAGATTACTTCCTTTCACCCACATTACTCATTGGAGGGAGGGGACATGATGCACAGTCCATGCTGACATTGGCTCGATATTAGGTGAATATGTCCCACACAAACAGGCTATGATTCTCGCAATTCATTTCCCCTTAAGAGTCACAATGCCAAATAGGTCATGTGAGTGCCGACAGAGAAGTAATGTCCACAACCAGGAGACCTATACCTTCCAAGCTGAGCCAATATCCATCCGAATCATGGCATCAGGATGGCCAACTGCTTTGAGATTACCATAGGATCCATTTCATCCATGAGGCATGAGGCCTAGCAGGTCTTCTTTCCCTGGCCAAAAAGTCAGCTTTTTGCGAGTCTTCTCATCTTTCCCCAGATAATTCCCCATGGAGACAAAGTCTTCAACTCCCGCCATATGCAGCCATTAACTATGGAGCTTAATTCAAGCAAGATTCCAGAGATTACTTGAGGAACAAGGATATGATCCCCTTCCCATTGAGAGTAGACCTCTAAGGAATGTCTGTGAACTCCTTCAATCTTTCCATCACACTGCATGAAAGAGGATGAGTTTCAAGATACAAGTACCAATGGGAAACAATAAACCGGACCTCAAAAAACTCATGTATAAATCCCAAATATGATCGCAATATTTGCAGTGGCCTCATATAACATCACATTCTAAAGTATGGCACTAGCAGTATTACCTTATGATGTGATCATTGTTTTTTCTACTATTCAAATTCATGAGCAGAGGGTGAGGGAGTAAGGTAGGAATCATACTCAAGACCGCCACCTATACCTTATGAAATATTACCGATAAAGAAAAGAACGTATGAAACTGTTCTTCAGGGGAAATGCTAAAACTAGTAGATAGATCAAAGGTAATCTTTCATTCGTTAGATTTGACAAACCATCTCTTGAATCTAGCTTTGTAGCAATGGTAAACCCCTTGTACCCCTTTGATGAATTTTATCTTAAATATTCAAAAGAATAAAAAAAACATATGGAACAAGATTTTGGCAATAAGTGGGATAAGTAAAACTCAGTCATACCTCTTCTTGAGGCATGGAACTAGATTTTCGAGTGCTCTATGGATGACAAAATCTTCTGAGCCCTCGTGATGACTAGAATCCTTCTTTTCTGCAATTGTACACAAATAGCCATTATCAGTCATTAACACAAACTTCTGCTGACAATCTAAACATGTAAAGCAGTAAATGCTGGGAGTAACAATAGCCACGTTGTTTATTTGATGTCATTAACCAAGTACCTTTTAAAATGATATGGATGGTTACAATGGTTACTGTGGTGATGAATTGGTTAAAACAACAAGGCACCTCTATCATGATATAAGTTACTGACGGGCGATCAATCACTCAGTCACCATTCTTACAATGAAAACTGATGTTTCCTCAAATATAATTTGCACAAAGTTAGGGAACAATGACACTGTTTCAACAGTAAAGCATGAATCCCTTTTCTTCAATGTTGTTCCTCTAAGGATAAGGCTTGGTTGGTATACCTTCATGAACTTCTTCATTGGACTGATCACGCCCCAGATATGAACTCTTGTTCATTTCTAGATTCAAACCTTCTCTTTGTGCAAATTCTTCCAATATATAACCTACCAAATTATAGGCAATTATACTTGTTTCATCACAAGCTTCCTGGACAGCAAGGTATCTATTTATGCAAGTGCTTGGTCTGTTCAAGACATCCCTTTGTTGATTCTTCAGTTCATCATCTTCAGCCTTGTGTCTCTCGAGAGATTTTGCAAACCCTGTGTTGGGTGACAGAAAAGAGAAGGGACCATCGCCATTGATTTTAGCAGAACTAAAGTTGCTCAATGGCTTAAAATCATCTATATCCATGCCATTCAAGCCTTCAGAACTCTTTGAGTCTTGGAATAACAAGGAAGAACTGCTATACCAAGCAGCAGTGGAGGCAATACCGGGTGAGATATCTGGCTCAGATTTAATTGCAGCAGCACTGTAAAACACTTTCCTTGGGGTGTGACTGGGAGAACTACCATTACCCTTAATATTAATAAAAGGCAGGTTGGAGCTATCAGTAATAGACTCTCCAGTACCTTCCACTGGAAACAATGAATCAATGTTGTCAGACCTTCCACTCTTTAATATCCTTGTATGTCTCTCATCTTCGTAATCGGAGTCAGCGTCATCATCACTTTCTTCCAATTCTTCCATATAAGCATTGGTGAAATCTGTATCATACCCAATTTCCGGAAGCAAATCCCAGACATTCTGCTTCATATGGGCACTAACAACCAAAATGCATTCTACTTCTTCTTCAACTTCCTCCTTAGGAAAGGATGAAGGTGGTGCAGTTCGAGAATTCCTGTTAATAAAAGCCAGACTCTCCAATAAAGACCTTGGGATCACATCCAAATCAGAGCATTCGAAAAGATACTCAGTCAAAACGTTCTTGACTGCTGTTCTTAGACGACTATTTGAGACTTTAGCACTGGGGTCCAGCAGTGACTGAAAAACTTTCAGCTCCTGAAATCTAACTTTTGAGTTCAGTAGCCAAACAGCCTTCACAATTTCGTCCTGCAAACTTCTAATTTCTGGTGCAAATTGGTAAAACTCCATTCCTGCGGAACTTTGAAAGCCTGATGCTAGCTTTAAAGATAACACTGCTATAGCCATTGCTTTAGCAAGTGGTTCTGGTATACAATCTCTTGAACCAAGATCCAGCAACATGTTTCTACTAGTTTTCCTCACTTTTTTTATCAGATCATCTCGGCTCCGTCCACTTTTGAAGGGCTCCAACCGAGGAACTCTCCCCTGTACACATCTTAGTTTCCTATACATTGCAATCAGAGCCGGTGTAGAGAGTTCCTCAAGTCTACCCAGGAGATTCAAAGCCGCTGCCCTTTGAGAATGAGATATAGGAGCCAAATGATTCAGACAGCTTCCTCGGAAATTTCGTGGGTCATTTAGAAGTTGACAGAGCTTCTTAAAAGTAACATTATCCCATTGAGCGTTCTTTTCAATATGGCATACTTTACGGACAGTTTGCCTAACAAGTTTCTTCATCTTCCAGCGAGTTTTGTCAAATTCAACAGACCCCCTAGTAACTATCATAGCAAAATGATAAAGGCCCTTATTCGTCATATCATTTAGATGAGATAGAATTTCCTTTAGCAAATTAGGCATGTCAGATGATTTAACAATTTCTGGAACACCACTGCATCCTCGCTCCATATCATGCGCTAAGATAGCTTCTTCAACATGCATCTTAGCAGTCTCATAGAATATCTGAAAATAAAGACAAGGTAATATTACAGTGAACAATAGTGCCAATGTAAAACTAGGCTGGAATTTGGAATTTCCTACTGCTAAGCAAATAAAGAGATGCGACTAACACAAACCAAGGAAGTGCCAAGCCAATTAAGAACCGATTGCAAGGGAAGAGACCTAAATAAGGAACTTGCACTTGTCTTGGAAAAACATACGAATCTCATGAGTACTTATGAGAAACCAAATAGATAATTATAAAACCACCGGAAGACACGTGAAAACGCAGATCATTGCAAGCCAAAGACTGTTGAAGCTATGCTTTGAAGAAAAACAGAACAACAAGTAGTAGCAATAGTAGTAAATAAGACAAGGGAAAATGTTCTTTTCCACCAGCAACATGATGGTCGATAACAAATAGAAACTGTTAGGCACATCCACGAAACTTCCCTAGTTAAAACCTTTTCCACTTATAGTTTCTGGCGCACAGAAGAGGCTTTAAATAAGCATCTCATACTCAACTTAGATTGATACAGCCCGAAATGCTAGAGAAAAAGAGGAAAATAAGACCAACTACAATATATCATAATGAATCCCGAAATGGCTCGATACTTGACACAAGAACTTACATCATCTTCCCTGAGCATCGATTCACGTAGGACCCTGAAAATGCACCGATAAATTCCTAACGTGAATTTCATGATTCTATACGTATATATGAACACAAAGAAAAAAGGACCAGTTTATAATCTACCACGACACGAAAGCAGTGTAGAAGTAGCTTGCCCAAAAACAAAGAAACTTACTTTTTCTTTAAAAACTTCGGCCCTTCCAAATGCTTTAACTCTGACTTGGACAATGGTACCCCCAGCAACCACCTACACGCAGTTTCAAAATAAAACCATCAACTCACGACGAGAACATCGCATATCTAATTGGCTCTTCTGAGTCAATCGAATTGACCAGAAAACTTGACAAGCACGATGCTGTCCAATTCAACCCAAAAAAAAAAAACATAAAATTCGCAGGGGAAAAGAAACGGAGAAATGGTAGGAAGAACAAAGACTTCAAAAGGGAAGAGAGTTCGAGAGAGACAAGGCTTCAATTCACTCCGCTACTTCGATCTTGTCACATCAAATCCAACAAAAAAAAATCAGCTGGAAAAAGAAGGAAAATCAAACAAAAAATCAACAAACCCTCATCTGATTAACAGAATTTCTATCGACAAACTAGCACCTTCCCCCACGCGTCAGAGCACTTCATCGAGAAGCTCCAGATTAAAACGACTTTAACAGTCCTAATACTAACACCTTAGAACTCCAATGTCCTCGTCAATCAATCCTCTCCTTCCGACAAAAAAGAAGAAGAAGAAGATTGCATCGAAGCTAAAGATGCGCACGATAGCGACACACCGTCAATACACGCGCATGCATCGTACAAACGAGAAAGTCGAGACAATCCAAACGCGTAGAGGCAAAAGACCTTCTCTTGAGCGCCATCTGCTTCTCTTGATGCTTGATTTGCGACAGTATCGACTCGCAGTCCGTGTGGTAAAGCCCCAAACCAGCCATGTCGATCGATCGAGATCGAGAGACGGATTAGGGTTTCCGCGGGGGGTTGCAGTACGCGCGCCGGAGAGACGGAACAGTTCGTTGAGCAACAACGGCTTTGGGAAGAGGGGATGCAACCCGGGAAGAAAAAAGGAGGAAAAACGGGGCAAGGGATTCGGGTTCGATTTGGGTCGGGTTAACCCGATTAGGTCGAGGAACTCTTCTTTCTTTTTCTTTTTTTTTTTCGTTTTTTCCTTTTTTTTTCCCCTTTGTGGGTTAAATCACGATTGGGTATTTGGAATCATGGAGATAAATGATACTTATCACCCTTTTATAGCCTAGGGCATGCGGTTTTATTTCGCATAATTACACTATTTGTCCAGCTTTTTATCTTCAGATTAAGCAAATCGAATCGCTCAATTGAATTACAAGATACAGCACAGCTTATGAAACATCTATTCGATTTTTTATGTAAACATGCTTGCGATAATAACATGGACGTAGTAGTGATTTCCAAATACCGCGATTCTTAAGAATTGTGAAAGTAACCATTATTTTCATAATTATATGGTCGAATAAAGATATTATTGTCGAACTTTAGATAGCAACAAACTTAGCTAGATATCAGTTTATGTTATTGGTTACCTATCTAAAAGTGGATAAAACAAAAGAAACCTCAATAGATTTGGATTTTTTTCCCAAAATAGATGTATTTAAAAATAATTCCCTAAATAGATTTATCGTAAAGCTACTTACCAAAAAGTAGATCCCTTAGTGCCACGCTTCTCTCAGAGATTGCCTTGGTCATTAGCCGGGGGGTTGTCCGTCGATCCTAAACCTATTGTCACCTCCAATTCGGGTCCTAAACTTTTTAAGTTTGCCAATTCAATGCTAAACTTTTTTAATTCTTGCCAATTCAGTCCTTTCGACCAATTTTGGCCGGCCGTATTGTTGGCCACCACCGGCCCGCATCACCATTCGATCCATGTACGACATGGTAATTTTTAATTATTTTTCAATTTTTAATTATTTTTCTTTTCTTCTTTTTTTCTACTATCTCCCCTCCGGCTAGTTCCTACCGAGGGAGGGTCGGGCGGAGCCTTTAGGCAAGCTCGCCTCGCCCGACCCTTGGTGGAGCAGGCAGGTTGTCCCTTGCCTCGGCGTCGCCCCAGGTTGCGACCGGCGAGGTTGAGCCTCGCCCGGATCTCGACGGGCTCGACCTGCCGCCTTGCCGTTATGACCCAGCGGCCGGGGTGGGGCAAGGCGAGGTTGAGCCTCGCCGTCCTCGAGTTGTGGCCGGCGGCCCTCACCTCCGACCACCGCCCAGCCAAGGGCCGGCAAGGCTCGCCCTCGCCGATGGCCGGCGGGGCGAGCTTCGCTAAAGGCCTTGCCGGCCCTCCCTCTGGCCGGTCACCGGATCGGCCAAAGGGGAGACAACAGAAAAAAAAAAAAAAAAAAGAAGATTAAAAAATTGAAAAAAAATAATTAAAAATTGCCACGTCAGCGTTGATCGGACGGCCGGCCGGCCAAAATTGGCCGGAAGGACTCAATTGGCAAGAATTTAAAAGGTTTAAGACTGAATTGACAAAATTACAAGATTTAGGACTGAATTGGCCGCCGTACAATAGGTTTGGGACTGATTTGACAATTTTCCCATCATTAGCCTCTTAAGCATATTCATATTTATCTCTATCTCCTTAAATTGTTGGCACAACTTCGAACACTTTGCAGAATATTAATTTTCTTTCAAAATCCAATTTATCATTAATAATGAAAACCAGAGCTAATTTTCGCACGCATTATAAAACCAAGCTTCCGAGTTAGAATTCAAAAATATGGATAAAAAAATGAGTTTTTGAATAACTGAATTAACAGATCACTTCATCTTATTTTCAATAACAAAACTTTCTTGCAATTCTGATTATTACATTGGTTTCGCTATGATGAATTTCTCTTGAAAGTAAAAATCAAGTTAGTTGGAGGATAACAATGAAACTACAATTTGAAAATAACTAGCATATGGTATACATAGTTTTATTTCCTAATTTAAAAAACAGAGACACGAAACATAAAAAGACTTGCTTCAAGAATTTGAAGATTGCATAATTTAGTTCAATTATATAGTCGATAGAAGTTAAAATGAAAGATATCCGATTTATTTCCCTTTTGCCATTCAATTTTCGCAATAAGCATGAGTTCATTTATATATTCTATGGCAGAAATAAATCGAGAAAATACAGGAATTGAATTTTTTTTTCAAAAACAAAAGAGGGTTTGAGAGCTGAGTCCAGCCAGTATATGGAGTGCACTTTTCAAGTTGACCCTGATTTCAGAGGCTATATGCCCAAAAGAGTTGACCAACATGAGTCAGACTCTGCTTTTAATGTGTAATGGGGTGTCCCCAATCTCTTCTGGGGGAAGAAAACAGAAAGAAAACAAAGCAAAGAAAAATATGCTAACTCAAAGCTCATAGATCAGGTACAACCAATCACAAAGAAAAATGGAGAGAGAGAGAGAGAGAGAGAACAAAAAGAAGAGATGCTATACAAGAAGGCTACTCAAAAAAGATATACAGGTAAATTATGGCCACTCCGTGTTAATTTTCCATGAGCCCGAAACTAGGAACTGCTCACCCCTCAGCTGGATTTCATCAGCACAAAATTGCACTGAAAAGAAATAATGAAAAAATGGGAACCATCATTTCCAACCCGACACCACGGCATCCTGCACCCAGAGATAAGATGGTAAGCGCACGCTTTGGCATTCAAGGAATCGGACCGGTAAAGGAAGTGCGAAATTGTTACGAGGACTAGCTAGCTATCATTAAAAGGCTACTCGTGTTCTGTGATGTCTCGTGCAACTCGTAAAGACACCTTCATGCAATTGCATTGACATGCGAGAAGATCTGAATGAAACCAATATGCATCAAACAAAGAACAGATGCGCAACTTGCTTGCAGATGTGTGGCCTAAAAGAATAGTCGCTCACGGGAAGGTATTCCAAACTACAGTCCTAATGGGGCATGACAAATCATTGTCGAAGCTAAGCAGGTACTACCAAGTGCCAAGGGGTAAGCCGTAAACCCCGAAAAGAATGGGCAGATTTTCATTCATGAAACCCCCTAACATGTAAAACGTGGCAGCTGAACGGAAAGCGAGTCTTCTTCCAAGAAAAGTCTAGCAAAAGTCAGCTTTGAGGGCTCTGCCTTGTAATTGATCAATGTTTCTTCAGAGTGCTGAGAGTAAATCCTAGGGATTAGGGTCTGAAGACTCGCTGGGAGCTTTGACAGATCCAGGAAGTCCTGTTGAACCTTGACTAATTATTCATATCTCAACATAAACAAAGCCACTTTATCCAGAAGAAAAAAGGGCTAAGTCGGATCTCTCCAGATACAAACCCATTTCGGTCCGCACTGATGAACTCAGTTAACAGCATTGCCAAGCAGAATACTTATTCATGTAAGCGACATATGTGGCTTTCACCAAGTTAGATAGGTGAATCTTGTTAGGGAAAGGCATTTATCGACACCTAACTTCAGATCAAACAGCAAAACTCAGATTCACAAGGGCGAAAAATTGGACAGTTAACGGTGCATACCAGGGTTTTTCATGGTCTCTGAAGTTGGCAATGCAGGCAGTGACATTTCTGCAAGGTCAAGCACAAAACCAATGCAGAAATCAAAATGAAGTACAAGTGGAGGAAAGTAAGATGACAAAAAGCAAGAAAAGATGGAGAAGAGCAAATGATCAAGATGATTAGATATCACGTTACCAGGAGCACATAGTGAGAGAGATGAAACTGATGCCGATGAAGGCCATGGAGCTACAATGTTGTCAGTCAGGTCACATGTGAAGCTGTACCCTGTCGTGTTGTCAAATATCACATTTGCAGGAAAGCTACGCAGTAGGCAACCTGCCACTAAAAGAAAGCGAGATTCCAGTTATTATCCATAGTCTGAATACATCCATTAGAAGACAATTCAGTATGAAGTTCTTTTCGTCATGCACAGGAATGACACCCACTTCATTCATGAAGAAAGTGTCATTTTCGAATTCCTATATGCCTTCTCCAACTAAATCAGTTCCAATACTTTATTTGACTAGCCAATAACAATTCATAGCAAGATATGATGCAAACCTTGTGCCAAGAAGTAATGGATTTCCAAAGCTTGAAATTTTATAGTGTGTCTTACTCGGAAGGTATTTTACATATGAAAAATGATCAAACTAGAAAAAGCAGAGAACTAGGAAAGAAGATGGGAAAAGGGGACATCATTGGAGAAAAAACTAACCTTGCTGTCCATATACTGCGTCCTCTCCAAGTACGTTAGAAATGAAAGGAAATTAAGTCAGTAAGAAGAACAAAGAGCCTCAGAAAACATAAAAAGTCATGTAGAAAATTCTACCTTGAAGACTGAAATCTTTCAAGTCAACATCACAAAGCTCATATATATTTGTCATGACCCCGCCTTTCCGAAGCATTGAACCAAACACTGTTGCACATATTATTGCCTGTTTATTCGTGATCAACATCTGTTTCTGAATGCCCGCAATATATGCATTCAGCGAGCTACAACAGGAAGGGCTAGGAGCAGCTACATTACGGCATGCGGTGATTACTTCCAAAGGCTGCTTAAATTGCAAAGGGCATACTGCAAATAATTTAGACATGGGTGAGCCAGACATTTGAAAGATACCTCATATCTAATCCCATTGGTGTCTGCAGAGGGTCAGTGGGACTCAAGATCCATACATATCAGTCAGAAACTAGCAGAAAATAAACAAGCAAATTAGCCCCATCGAAAAATTGGGTTAAAAAAAGAATACACATATCAAAGCCTCATCATCTTAGGTTCCCAAGGAAAAAGGAATGCTTTCCCAATAGATCAGCATGAAACTCTTCTCTCATATCAACATCAATAAAGAGAGGTACCAAAAGTTTCCCCGTACACCTGATTGTCCGATCACATATCCTACCTTATCATACATACTATGTTCCACCCTTAGCCATCCCTGTTTAACCTCGCAACTTGGAGAGATTAAACACAAAAAAAACTAATAAGCCGAAATCCCAGACAACACCACATTGAGCCACAAACAAAGGACCATGACAGAAATAGTTAATTAGTAGCTGTTTGTGGCAAAAGGACATACCTTTGTTGACCTTGCATGCAGATAATATTCGAAATGCAGTATTTGCTACTTCTGATGGAAGCTTTCTTGATATGTATGAGTATACAACCCCTTTACAATCATTTAGTATATCAACTCGACTAGAGCCCTGCCCTGCATCTTCATTTTCGGTCATCGACGATTCTCCCCCCGAGATCTTAAGAGCAGCTTCCGCAATTGCAGGCTGGCAGATCGGTCTGCAACATTCTTTAAGAGGATCTACCGTGCGGCAGGCTTCAAGTAGGCTGCTTGAGTTCACCATTTTCTCAAAAGTCATAACATCATTTACAGGACATGATCCCCCAGTAAGATTTGCTGATTTTATTGAGCAGATTGAAGGTATTGTGGCGTTAGCTCCTCTGCTGGTGAGGATACTCATGATATCAGAAAAACAATCATTTGCAACAGCACTTTGCACCACCAACTTGTCAGAGCTGATGCTGTAAAATCCCTGGAATATGTGGACAAGGCTACTGAACTGTGGACAACATATCACGTTTCCAACAATCATTGCCATGGGTTGAGAACAATCAGAGGCTGTCTTGCTTAAGATATTCGATATAGCAGAGAAATTTACAGGACATTTTCCTGTTAAACGCGGCTCATATGTTGTTGGAAAAGTAGGATACATCGGTGGCAAAGACTCATTTGGAAGTGGATAAGGTGGAATAACAGCGGGAGATATATCTATAGGGTAAAAGATGCCAGTGGTAGGGGGACTCGCTAACTCAGACACGGATGCCATACGGGTAGATTCAAACGACATTTCCAATGCTGCTACATCTCGGAAGCTGGATAGGTAGATGATAAATAATAAGAACTGATGGCACATAGAGCCTGCAAAGACAAAATATCAATGTTTGAGAATTAAACTCAAGAAGGAATATTTCTTTGTCCACCACAACAATGATTAAATGAATATATATAGCACAAACTCTGACAACAAACAAAATCTTTACCCCTAAGAAATTGATAAAATTTATGATAGCTCATGGGTCCACTATCCTCTGGCAGCATCAAGTTGCACGACGATATTTAACAGAGTTGTGAATCTTCCAAATAAGATCGAGTCAAACAACATCCCCTGCAGGCAACTAAAAGTTAAGACCGAGATTTAATTGAACAGCAGTAAACAGAAAATGAGCAAATGTACGCAAACTGTCGCATTTTCTTATGGAAATTTTGTATAAAGTAAAAACACACAAGCAGATGAAGGCAAATTTAAAAATTAATCTAAACTAAATCCACAGAAAAACTAAGATGAGTGCCGTTGTAAGTTTCTCCTGTCTCCTTAAGTGTCAGAACCATACAACTTCCTTTCCACAATTGACGTTTTCCACAAATAATGATTCAAAATATAAAATTCAAATAATATATAGCCTTTTGGTGTTACTGCAAAAAGGAAAAGAAAAACTAACAAAACCAACACGAATTGTTTTGCTCGTTTTGAGCTGGTTTAAGTGCACAGTGTCTCGTAAACATGTCACTACACACTGCTAAATTTGCATAAGTAGTTGGAAATATACTTTAGCTGAAGAAAAAAATAACAAGCAATTGCTAATGTCGAATGCTGGACCTATTACCAAAAACTCAGATCAAACAAAATTATAATCAGCCAAGACTTATGCTAGTCTGCCCTCTAATCCAACAAAATAGAGAGAGATAAATCTAGCCACTCTCCATTAAACCGTTTTCATTACCCAGTTAAGAATTAAGCAAAGAAATCCATCATTTCCCTACAAGAATCACTCGTAAAAGTCCAGAGATCAGGACTCGTGACATAAGATCTAGTCATTTTCAATTCCCTAAACTGTCTCACCTACCATATAAAGTTAAATGCCAACAGCACAACACCATAAATGAAAACTCCAAAGCCAAAATTTAAAATAAAAATAAAAATGGCAATTCCTGAATGACCCCAAGGCAAGGCAAGGCAAGGCAAGACGGGCTTGCCCACCCAATGACCACCTCAGCTTCCCGTTACTGAAAAAAAGGAACCATTCTTTTGCATTTTCCTGGAAACAAGAACCGGATACAGAGAACTTAAGACCATCAAGCTAACAAACGCTTCACATCGTCCCAATTTGCTCGACCCAGTAGCGCATCTCAACTGATCTTCACCAAGAAATGCTTATACCAAGCTCAAATTAAGCTCAATCACCAGCAAGAACAACAACAGTGTCCCCAAAAAAAAAAAAGAGAGAGACCATAATGTGAGCTCATCCCCCCACAGATTCCACCAGCCGTCGGAACACCCAGAAAGCAGACGAACAATTCACATCTTTTTTTTCCTACAGAACAAAACGAGAGCGAACATACCCGATGATGTAGGACCCATGAAGCATCTCCGGGATCAAGAATCAGCCGATTTTCCGGAGGAACCTTCAAGATCAAGAGCGGCGAAGCACCCAAGAAGCGAATTCAGCTGCTCCTTCGTGCTCGATCGATGGAGATGAAGGAGAAGCAAACGGGTTCACAGCTCTCGCTCGCGGAAACCCTAACTCGGAGCCAGCTCTGAGCTCACTCAGTGTGAGAGAGAGAGAGAGAGAGAGAGTCAGTGAGATAGTGCGTCTGTTCCGAGACAGGAAGACAATATTATCGGACTGTCTGTCATGCTAAAAAGAGAATTATAATAATACCGCCATCATTATATCTATTATTATTGTTCCCCACCATATCACTAAATAAAACAAAAATCGAAAATCAAAAAATTAAAATTAAATACTCCATTTCAGCCTTTTTTTTCCCCTACGTGGAATATCAAAAACGAGCCCAATCAGGGAATTATAAAGGGAAAAAATAAATAAAGAAGAAGCCACTATCTATTAATAAAAAAAAATGAGCGTAATTAATTGTTTATGGATGTAAGAAAATTGTAAAGTGGGTAGATAAAGTGGAAGCTGCAAAGCAGCGTTTAGACGACTTTATTTTGCCTTTTGTATCTTCGTGGAAGAAAAAAATAGTAAAAGGAAAGGCCTTTTGGACTGGGCTTCAAAAGGTAGGTTTCAGAGTGTGCTTTGTTTCCATATTTGGGAGATCTGGGACTTTAGGGTTTGGAGATTAAATTAATGTGAATTCTATTCATAAAATCAATTTGTAAATTTTTTAATAAATGACTGCAAAATAAGAAAGATTTCAATGTGTGGTCAAGAATCACTGGAGCTGTCGATGAATTTTTCCAGTCATACATTTATTACTAGTTTGGTACCACTCTTTTGAGTAGATTAGGTATACTTTGCCCTAATTATGTATAAAGTGAGACTATGCTTCGTGAGAAGATTCAATCATAAGTTTCTTGATTAGTTAGTATGGAAAATATGGAAAAAAGCTAGGCCTTTAGGTATACAACCAAATTGTGGATTCGAGAGCTATGTTAAGCCACGCCTACCGTGATTAGTTACCGATAAGTCTCCTCAACTACTTTTGTCTATAGTCGGGAGAAATTTATTGCCTAAGAGGAAGAGAAGCTAGGGTTTTCAAAGAGTGGCCAATTTCAATCCAACTCGTATGGCTAAGCTAGTATGGAAGTTCACTTGATCAAAGATTGAAAGTCAGCATTTGAAGGGGTCCACAGCTGGTTTTATGTGACTATATCTTTAAAGGGCTATTCACGAATAGCAGTAAGGCAATGGCCATAGAAATAGAATGGTTTAAAGGGGATAAGCGGGATAAAGAGAAAAAGGAGATGAGCCATGGAGGTCTCGCACCTCCAAACTCTACAGTATTATCTTTAGACTCTCAAATTAGTTTCTTCCATTGGAAAATTCCCAAATTTTGAATATTGATCACAACCATGTCACATTATATTAACATGATAAGAATGTAATATGCTAGTCGCACTAAGTTAAGGCGGCGGCAGTAAGAGTTGTAGCAGTAGCAATAGGAGTAGGAGAAGTCGTAGTAGCGGCAACGACGACGACAACGACAGCAGCAGCAATAACAACAAGAGTACAAAAGAGAAGCGGGACTAATAACGGAAGTCAATATCTTACAATCTGAATTCTTACATCAAATTTCAGAATTTTGTTTCATATATCCTGATCAAATTAGCTAAATTTCTAGAGATTTGATAGAAGATAATTTTTATTAAATTCTTTTTTACCTCCACTTCTCTGTTAGATTTAAGGCAAAACCTAAACTAGAAGGAAAACGAAAAAGTGCCCGAGGACCGGATGAAACGAGGAAGCATGTCTTGCAGTTGTCATCCCTAAGAAGGGAAAAGTATATAAAAATCATAAACCTATTGCATTGATTTTAATTTAGTCATAAACATTTCCATTGGATCAATTTAATCCTAAACCTTTTTGTACTGGTACTAATTTAGTCCATTCAACCAATTTATGTCGGAAATCACTAACATAAATGTCGAGGTCCTACATGACACAACCGGCGTTGACATAAACAATTTCTATAATTTATTCAGAAATTTTTTATCGTTTTCTTTTCATTTTTTCTCTTTCTTTTCTATACATCATTAACCCAAGAACCTCGTCGCCCAGGGAGAGGGCGACCCTTGCCTGTTGGCTGACAAGGGCCTCCACGCCCTCATTGACCACAGGCAAGGGTGCGGGGCCCTTGCTCGTGGTAGGTAAGTGCCGCGATGCCCTCGCCAGCCACAAGCGAGGGCGTTGAGCCCTCACCCAAATCTAGGAGAGGGTAATGCGCGGCCCTCGCTCGTGGTCGATGAGGGCGTGACGGCTTGCCCTCATGGCTGGCGAGGGCCACGATGCCCTCGTCTATGGCCAGCAAGGGTGCGACGACCCTCGCCCATGGTCGGTGATGACGAGAGGGCCCTCACCTCAACTAGCCTGTGGTCGGCGACCTTGCGCGGCCTATAGTGTATAGAAAAAGAAAAGAGAAAAAAAGAAAAAAATTTGAAAGAATTATTAAAATATTATAAATTTTATCCATATCAACGTTGACTGTGTCATGTAAGACCGGTGGCGTCCAAGTCAGCAATTTCAAGCCTAAATTAGTTGGATGGATTAAACTAGTACCAATGCGAAAATGTTTTGAACTAAATTAGTCCAATTGAAATGTTTAAGATTGAATTGGTATCAATGCAACATGTTTAGTATTTTTGGTACTTTTCCCTCCCTAATAGCCTCCTATTACCGAAGAGTCCACTTAGAAATTGGCCAACACTGAGGAAGCACTTGGGCTTGGGCTTGGGCCTTTCTATATTGTTTACTGCACTGCAAGAGAGCCTAGCTATAGGGCTGATTTTGTAAACGACTTTTGATGATTCAAATCTTTGCCAATGCTCCTTTTGCCTGTCGAAGAAAATGCATCCAGAGGCAGAGTGAAATTTACATTTCAGTTTTATATTCAATTTATTTTGTGAAAAATTAATGATTTGAAAAATATCTTCCTAAAAATAATCGCATAAATCATTTAAAGTAATTAGTCAATGAAAAACATGTCATTATCGACAACAATTTACGTCTAAACATTTTCATGAATGATGAAATTTTCCTTTACCCAAAAATATTTTCTAAATAATATATTTTTCGCAAAACAATCGCATCTAATTGCAAACTTGTTTTTGATCAACAATGAGATGGGTTACGCAAATCACGTGAGACATGGAGGGGCAAAAAGAAGCTGCCGTCATCGAACTTCGATTTGCCAAAAAGTCAAAGACGCCGAACGTGGCCTCATAAAGTTCCTTGTCTGACTGAATGTTGATTTATTAGAACTACTTCTACCCATGAGATTCACATACAATGTACATAGAACAATCCAATCGGAAACCTATCAGATATCGATCATTCATATAAAGACAAGCGTTTTCAGGCATTTGTATAAACACCAGGGCATATCTCTGGTTTTTCCCAGCAAAAATGAGGGAATCGAGTGGATGATTTGCCCCATAAAGCAATGAAATCCTTTTTCATCCCTCTGTTCTATAAATCTGACATAAATTTACAAGTACTCTTGCGATAAAATCGACTCAGCCGTTAATGCTAGGCCGACGGCCAACGAACTTCAAGAGATGGTAAGTACAACGAGGTCTTAGCTAATGTGATGCAAGTCCCATCCTGCACTGAACAATTTGAAAGTAAATCTCTTTGGCAGGAGTATAATTTCTTTGCTAGGACAAAAAACAATAGCATTGCCGTAACTTTGTCATTCACATAAAAGAATTTTCTTGCCGGTGCCACCTATAAATAAATCGTAAGCTGCCACTTCCGATCCTAAAAGCTAAACAGTGCTGAGTTGTTCTCCAACTCGATAATTGCACGACCAACTAATCACGGCAGCTGACATTTCCCCTGGCTCCGGCGATCCAAGTTTCACTGCAGCAGTCCTGCCAGAGTGCTAGGTTCTTTCTGGACCCAAGAGCCATGACGAAATATTATTCTCGTGAAGCCAAATTAAGCACTACGCCAACTTTCGGGGCAATCGGCAAAATTTTACACTAGCAAAGTAAAACCTAGTAACAAGAATTTCTGTCATGCAAAATTCTTCGCAGCTGAATCCTCCAAACGGATCCGACCTCCTTTCTTCTTTTCTTACCAGCACTTTCCTTGGATAGAGTTTTCCCTATCCAACACTTTGGAGTCCCAGAGATCAACTAATTTGTTAGGAATTCTCGACCGGAGCCACTGGCTAACTTTGCTTCTTTGGAGTCCCAGAGATCAACTAATTTGTTAGGAGTTCTCGACCGGAGCCACTAGCTAACTTTGCTTCGGCTGCCAGAAACAAATTGCAAAAAGAAATGTGGGAGGGATCAGGCCTCCTAATTCCTTCGCGTTTTTCTTCTTCTGTTTGTCTTGCACCCGATATCACTCCCGCCTTTGCTCTCTCTGACGCTTTCTTGATGTCTGTTCATCTTTGGCCCTCTCTGCTTCTAGCTCTTTTCTCTTCTGTTCATCCTTGAGCTTTCGTTTCTTCATCTGTTGAAAAGAAAAAAGAAGTCCATCTGGAAACTTAACACACTTGATAATCCGAAACAAAAACGATGAACGTTGCATTATCGATTTCTGTCAAAACAAAATGGAGAAAATGTTTTGGCATCTTTTGACCATGTAGACAAGCAAAGGGAGGCAGATTATCAAGATGATACCGATACATGCAAAATCCGGTCATCCATGCCAAGAAAACATTCACCAAATACCAAGGAGCTCAGATAAACTGTGAATTTGCAGATTTTGGTGAGAGGAGAAACCAGTATGAGGGATCTCTTTTTAAAAGCTAAAAGGTATTAGCATTGTCAACCACATCATATGTCCTTTAATGCAAACTAAAGTCTCACAAAGTATACCTTCTCATGCCTAATCAGTAGCAGGTGTTGAACAAGAGCATGAACTTTTTTCTCATGCGGTTCCATCACTACTGCTCCTGTTCTCAAGGAGTGGTCGCCCCCTATAGGAATATCTTTTGGTTTTGAAGCAAATGGAAGAGCGGCCTGTAATGACTTTGGAATCACCAATGGATTGAACTTTCTTGCCTTCCTTTCAATTGGCTGTTGGAGATAAATCGATGCCAGAGTGACGAATAAGAAGAACAAAAACAAAACAAGAACAAGAAGTTAACACAGCGTTTCCGGTTTGCAATTGCGTTAGTCCCTTTTTTTTGGTGAAAGGATTTATTTCCTAGATGGGCTCTGACCATGCACTATAAATTACCTTGTACAACGAATCCTTACTAACAGGAACTGGCAGATTATTCTCCCTCCTCAGTTCAGCTACAGTTTTTCATTCCTTACCACGTCTGGTCACGAGGCTGCAATGCAGTGGTCAATGGGTTGTAAAAGCTAGGAACTTCAACTTGGGTCCACGCACGCAAGAAAACAATATAAATGTCGCTCATTAGTATTTTGTCCTCAAAGGTGCATCTGGCTATCCCTTCTCTAAGCTGTCCACCTTTGTTCTGTGGTTCATTCCCTATTTCTTCTTTCGCAGCCTGCAAAACACACGTCAAACATTATCCCCATGCGATAGTCCACTCAGCATCTTGACTCTATGCACATGATAACTGCTTTCAACACCCCCCTTGCGGCATTGGGAGTATGAAGTCTTTCTCATGCTAGGAGAATGGTCTATTTCACAGAATCAGCCTTTAGTAGCAATTTGTCACCACATTTTAAGGCTGCAGTTATATATCTAAGTCTGCATTCAACCTGAAAAAATGCCACTAGCCTCATTGTCTTTGTTATTCAATCTATCACGTATCAGCCACTCAGAATGAACATTATCCACATGGCTGAAGTCTATAGTTTAAAGGATGTTCACAGAAAATTTTTGGGTAATTCCTTATTGCACAGTTCGGCATATTTAAGAAAGAACAATGAGACTATGAAGAGAGAGGTTTCCTCCACAGGAAAAGTATGAATTCTTGATCGATGCGGGTAATCATTGGATGAGAGCAGGTGTCACTAGGATTTTCAGACTAGCACTATATAAAGGAAGAAAACCCTCGACTTTATGCTTCTCAGCATTCTTTAGCTGGTTTAGACTGGATGAAAATCAAAAACACAAAGATGGCTATGAAAGAATCCCAACAGATGGTCATATTGAAATTTCTTTAACTATTTCATTTCTGTAAGGGAAAATATTCATGAATTTGCCAACATCTAAGAATTAGTTAATCCTGTTTCTGCAAGTTCTCCTAGAGCTCTCATGCACACTTCTTTTAAAAGTAGGAGAAAGAAAAATCAGGTTGAACCAAACTTCCGACAATAATAATTTTGTAAGAGTTGGACTTCAAGCCATATTACAGCTCCCTTAACAAAATTTATTGAGCTGTATTTTAATGAAGTTGCAAAATTCACAAAAACGTGAACCCAGAAAAGGTTCATTTACTTTGACTCAGTTCCTGACCTTGCAATCTTTGCATGCCCCAAGTAGCATGACGAGCCTCTACATACATGCAATTATACAGGAGACTTTGACTTCCTTTTTCTTTCTTGCAACAAGTTCATATAATTCACTAAACAACCATGCTTCCACACTTTTGGAAAAACAAAAAAAATACCTTCTTCACTTGACCTCGAATCCCACTGACAGTTCGAACAGCTGCACCTTCAATCCTAGCTATTTCAAGATCTGAAGTAAACATATCCTTTATGAGTGCTGTCTTCTTGAAGATTTTGCAAGGGTAACCGACCAGCTTAATTTTCTTCACTATGCGTGCTGCATGGTTGAACTCAAGAACTACAGCAGATGCTGTTACCCTGAATGATGCCTGGATAAGTAAAATATTAAGCAAAGATCCAGGCAAAATTTAAGAATGCCGTGCAAAAGAAAATCATATCTAGAATAGGGCCAGCTGAAACAATTACAACAAAGGAAAAAGAAAATCCAGTTTCTCAAAATCTAAAAATTGAGCAAAATGTAGCCAATAGTTACTTCGATTTAATATTTTCCATCACTATCCACGTTAACTATGTCGAGATAAAGATTGCATTACGAGCAAATTATATACCAATATGGATGTGCCAGAAAGACTGAGAAGTGAAAGCAACTGAATCCTATTTTAAAGATATATGTTGAACATAAACTAGGAGAGATGCATAATCTTGTGGATTGTGGATGTATAACTTTCGCATGATTCTGACTTCATACATTATCCATCGAATTAAAAAATGTTAGTGTCTCACCAGCATGCGGATAATTACACCAATTGAGTATCCAATGCCAAATGATCAAAAAAATTCACTAAACCAAAATGAAGCCAACATAGAGGGAACAGTTACCTGATTGTTTGATAAGTGCTGGACAGCAACTACCCCAGTGTTTGGAGGAGCTAGAGGACCCCAGAACATGGCAAGGCAGTGCATGTGTTCTGAGGTGTACTTTAACATTCGATGCCTTCCGTTACTATCCTCTATTGCATAAATAGGTATGGTTTGGTAGCGCCTCCACCCAACAGAAACAATGATGGGGTCTCTAGTCTTCAGCACTCTCTTGTGCCACCTATGCCTCTTCAACCTTGCCTGAAAATGAAAATACAGTGCATGAGAATTGCTCAACCAAAGTTTCAAGAAATAAAAATGATCCATAAGCGGTTAAAATGTCCACAATTAAGCTGGTGGGCTCAGTTGGCAATCCCTATCACTTCCCCTGGTATCTTCTTTTATCTATTCCTTTATCTGCTTATCACATGTCTAAAAGAGTATCAATTAATGGCCTATGGAATGATGATACTCTATGTTGACAATGAGGCAATCGTGTTATTTGATAGTTAAAGGGAATTTTGGCAAATAAATGTAGGAAAATTTTCCGTTTCTCGCGAGAAGTTTGCAGGTCATGCCAATAAATCAATTTCACTAGACCCAGAAGGAATTGAATAGCGATACATATAAACACATGGACTCATATCTGATAAAAACCTGGAGTAATACTGTTTTCTGGCTTATAAAATCCCCAAAATTAAAAGAACATTGAATTTGAACCTATTAGCCACCAGGTGGCTATAATTAGACTTAATTATCTAGCAGAAGAAACTATATTTCCAGTAAAGCAGCACTGAAGTCATTAGACCTGTCATCGATGCTAACCTGCATGTATCCTGTGTTCTCCTCACCAAGACCAACTCCACCAACCAATATAGGATGGCAGGGATCAAAATGTTGAATCATCTCAAAAGGAACATCGTGGACCTCCAATCTTAAGTATGTACCAGTTCGGAAACCCTCAATCTCTAATCGAGTGGACTCATCCAGGTCATCGAGTTCAGCAATATTCAGCTGCTTCCGAAGTTCAATCTCCTCCTTCAACTGATAAATTCAAAGCACCAACCATTAAAAAAACCAGCAGTAAAAGCAATGAAGAAAAATGATCCCAATGATTTACCTTGTCAAAATATCCACCTTCATTTGCTTGACTGCGGTCAATCTTTCCCCTATGCTCTTTATCCACCAAAATAAAAAAAAACTTACCGTAACTTAGCTCATAGAAAGACAGTGTGTTCCGTAAGACTGTCCCAGAAAGTAATGACCCAAATGTTAACATGCTAGTATATGCATAACTTCTGCTGATAATAACAGGAAAAAAAGCTCAACCGGAACAAGGCTCAGCCCTGCGGGGAAGAGAGAAGGGGGGGGGGGGGGTGGTGTTGGATGGAGATTTTTACCTTCTCTTTAAAAAAAAAGGGAAGTACTGTATCATCAAATTTTGCGCGTAGAGCAAGCTTCTTCAGCCTCCTCTCTTCAGTCACTGAATCATCTTCCTTCTGCATTGCAGTTTTGCCAGCTTCTCTTGTCGGATGACTTTCATATTCCTCTCGTGTTTCCAGATCTTCAAAGTCTGCATACACAGCGTCATCTTCATCACCGTTTGCTTCTGATATCTGATTTCTGCTAGCCGCTTTGACCAGTCCCCACTCACAAAGTGGTCACGGATGCTTTCAACAACTTCTACCTCTTTCCAGCTTTTTATTGCCCCATACTAGGGTGAATTTAGAAAAATCTTCAGCATCGAGATCTCCATTATCTGGTCCTTCTCTCGATTTCTGCTATCCAGGAACTTGTGTGTGTGGGAAAGATGCATTTCACCAAGGGATAACTCTTAAAATGGACAGAAAACATGGACAATATGGGGGTGGAAAAAAAAATCGAACGGATACACAATCAAAGATTTACCTTCTTTCCTTCTTGTTTTGGAGTAAAGAAATCGTCTTCCTCACTCTCTTCACCTTCACTATTTTCCAGTGTTTGACTCACAGGAGTTGACGCTGAAGTGGATTTACCATATACAACTTGCATAAGGTTAGTGTATTGCCTTGAGACGGCCCTTTTCAACAAGGATTCTTTCCACTTTGAAACGTTGCCCATGTCGTCTTCTAGAGGGACAAAGAATGAGGTGCAGAACTGAATAAAGTCCCAAAACTAACATGCAGAATAAAGTCCTAATACTAACACGCATCTATAAGTGACATTTGCTTCTTTTTTCCTTTGACTAACTATAAATGAGATATCGATTCATCAATTTTAGCACTTTACTTGTTACTCTTTCAGGTATCTTTAAGAGCTTCAAGTATCAACTTGCTTTCTTGTTTCAACAGGCCCTATAAAATGGCTATAGTAATTCCAGAGTGAGAAGATTGTACCATCATCTGTTTCATAATCGGAATCAGAAGGTGAATCATTGTTCATATCATCGTCATTGTTGGCATCTTCATCTTCGTCATAGGAATCCTGAGGATTTAAAGGTACCAAAATTGGGCATCATGCACTGAGATTACAACCAGTACACAATTCACTACCCGATTAACACCCCTAAGTATCTGTATGCAAAATCCCACGCATAGAAAAATATATAAAAAAACCATATCCACTTGATGCACAAAAGCACTCAAATTAATGTTCAAAGACATTATATCACAAAATTATTGCTGCTTTACTAGACAAGAATGGCTAGCTTTTTAGGTTAAGCAGCGACGCCAACTGGGTTAAAATTTGGGTTTCAAGGGTTAAGCTTCAGGAGTGAGGGCTGGATGTTATTGGTTTCTGGGACTTACGAATTTGAAGTTTGGAAGTTGGTACTTGGTAGTCGGTAATTGGACTTCTGGGAATTTAAGGTCTGAGGAATTGGACTTGGATTTTGAGATTGCAAGTTACCTCCTTAAATCTTTTTTTTTTCTAGAAAAGAGATGCCATATATGTGTTTAGAACATCATAGAGCCAGAAAAGAAGATAGCTTGACCAGCTAATAATTACACCAACAAAAAAAGCACATGCCATCCATAAATGCACTCAAAATTGAAATGTCTTAAGATGAACCTGTCACGATAAGTGAATTATGATGAGATTTTGTACGATCCGGAAGATATTCAAAGAATTTCTAATCCCGCTTTATCCTATCCTATTCCAATCCGAATCCGAGATGACTAAATGCAGCTTTAGAGCTCAAGTTCACATATGATGACAAATCTAGCCAGTGAAAAGACATGAGATGGACCATCTCCTCGGCAAGCGTAGAACAAACTGAAGTTTTTTTTCCCCTTCTCGAAGGCAATTCCTTCACACGATACTCGCATTTATAAATTCAAGGGTTGCTTCGAATTTGAAGCACAAAGCAGAACACAGCAAACATGCTGTCTCCAAAAACAAGATTCTAGAATCAAATGCAAAAATGGTTTGGGGAGATTATTGGCTTTTGTTTTTCTCAATAAAAAGCAAAAGCAATCTCATTTTGTGAGTATTTGTATATTTTGAAAGGTTTTGTGAGTATTGCCTAATTTGAAGTCAAGACATATGTATTGCAAAATATGAAAATAAGTTAAAAAAATAAAGGTCATTTCCACACATTAAACACGAGATCAATCCTAGATACACAACACCTTGAAGATTTGTATTATTATTCGTAGTATGAATTCCGAGATTTCCACAATAACAACTAGAGAAAGTATATCAGGATTGATAAGAAAAGGTGAATGTAATAAAATTTGGGATGACTCCAAGCATACGGAAAAAAAATGAAAATAAAAGTCATCCCAACGCATTAAACACGAGATCAATCCTAGATGTAGGACACTTGAAGATTTGTATTACTACGAATAGTATGAATTTTGAGATTTTGACAATAATAACTACGAATAGTATGAATTTTGAGATTTTGACAATAATAACTAGAGAAAGTATATTAGGAATTTAGGGTTGATCAACAAAATGTGAATGTAATAAAAGTACAAACAAACTTGAATCATTCGATTTGTGCATGTTATCCTTGATGGGAGGCCATTTTAATCTTTTCTATATCATTCCAATTTTATCGAATATCTCCAAAGAGAAGTACTTAGTCATCCCTGTTGGCCAATATAAACTTAGATGCATGTGTGTTCACGATCAATGTGGGACATTTCCTAATTTCTACTCATTTTAAGAGTCCATTGGAGTTCCCATCGCTCTAACTTTTTATTCATATAAAGCCCACATTTACATCCAAAGTTGGGACTGTGGTCCACGCCACTTTGCCAGCTGAAAAAGAACTACAGAGGTTCTACTTTCTCTCTCATGCTTACCTTTTCAAAAGTCAGTTTTATGTAACGTAATCATGTTATAAGCCACTTTTCTTCTAGTACATTACGCAAGACAAAGTGTTCCGCTTTTGTGAACCTCTTGCTTTCAGCATATCGCGAACAATGTAGTGTCTCATGTACCTTGTTGTCTTTAGGGTTCATCTTGACAGATTCACGTTCTGATATTATCTTCCACCTTAGTGTGCAGTATCTGCACTGCGATACACTGGATGAGTTGACATCAAGTTGTCCCGCCATATCTTTGCTTTCCTGCCTTGTTTTACTCTCTTATGCTCTAGCTTGTCCACAGTTGCTTTATCTAAAGTAATCTACTTCATAAACCACTTTTCTTTGAGTTTATTATTACATATAGTTAAGGGAATACCTTCACCAGTTGCTAACATGGCGAATATTCGTAAGCTGCCAAAAAAACAATAAGCAGTGATGACTTAGGACGCACTCGGAGGTCGATCTCTGCAAACTTGGAGGCTGGAATGAGTAGCGACTATGTGTTTGGAGGCGAGTACCGGGTGTTTCCGAGCTTTAGAGGACTGGACTCTCGCCATGGATTCACTAACTGCCTCTGCCATGGCTTGGTGGATGTCGGGTTCGGTGTTTCTCGAGACCACGTTGAACTCCAAGTTGGCAAAAAATGAAACAACTGGTCATTGGCGCCTCCGTGAGCTCACAGTCATGGTACAACAAACTTCTAAATCGCAGGGGTTGAAAGAGATTCTTCCCATTTTCTTCGACGTAGAGGATGTCAAGCTTAAAACTGCATTCTTCCGTGATGCCATATTGAAGTTGGAGCAAGAGCAGAAGTTGAGTATCGTTGAGGTCGAGGCTTGTCGAAAGGCTCTTCAAGAAGTCGATGAACTAAAGAGATGGAACCTGAAAAAGGATAACGGGTAAGCTCCTCTAGCTTTTTTCTTTTTCATAGAACATTTTCTTGATAAGCTCTACCTAACTGTCGGAAATAATTTGTAGTAATCAAGATTTCTAGTGTTTAGTATCTGTGAAGTTTTCGTGTTCTGCATAGTTTCTGCTGTTTTACCATTTTCTATCCCTGGTCTTTTACTTGGAAAAGGAATAGTAAATAAAGTGAGTACAAACATGAACGGATGTATTATGATCTTTTCCCACAAAAACTGGTTTGCAATTAATTGTGACAGCCATAGAGGACTAATCAAACTGGTGGTTGGGGTGGTTTTGCATAAGCTGAAGACAATACATAAGTCCGTGACTGAACATTTAGTCAGAATGAATGACGGAGTGGCAGATCTGAGAAAGTTATTAGCTATTGAAGCAAGTGGTTTCTGGCTGGCTGTAGCTCATGGAATGGGAGGCATAGGAAAAACAACTCTTGCCAAGGTCGTCTTGAATCAACTATCGCCTCACTCTGGAATGTGCAGCAGTTTCCTTGATGACATCCAAGAAAAAGTCATCAAGAGATGAATGAATAGTCAAGTTGCAAAAAAGGTTATCATCGGATATTGGAAATTCTTCCGCAGCGAACAACATTGATGACGTTGATTATTGAGAGCAGAGGATCGAAGAAACACTCCACAAATAGAAGGTCCTCATCGTTCTCGATAATGTAGACATGTGTGAACAGATCCAGAAGTTAGTCACCAAGTGTACCTTTTGGTTTAGGTTCTAGAGTTATTATTACAACTAGTGATAAAATTGTTTTGTATAATAAAGAATTAACGTATGATGTTCTACATTATGAAATGGCGAATTGAGTTTTGATCATGGACTGCGGCTTTTCAACAGGCATGCCTTCACAAGAGACGCTTCTTTAGATGACTACCACATCCTTTTGAGAGACGTTGTCTCCTTGAACGGAAGACTTCCTTTGGTTCTTGAAGTGTTAGGTGCATTTCTTTATCGGAAAAGGAAGGAGAATGAAAAGAGACAAGACAAATTTAGTAAAGTTCCTCACGAGGATGTCGCGAGGATGCCTTAAGTACTGATGACAAATTTTTCTAGAAATTGCGAACCAGGGCAAGGCAATTTTTTGATCAAGGAATAAGGCAATTCACATGGGGAAAATTGTGCATTTTCTCCAAGAATGGGTTATCGATGTCCTCAAGAGCATGTCATAGTTTTCCAAGATTCCATATTACTATTGAAGAGACGGAAAGGTTTGGACATCTAAGGTTCCTTAAATTGGACGGAGGAACTTTTGCTGGGGACTTCACCAATTGGCTTTCGAACTTGAGATGGATTTCTTGGGCTTTTCCCTCAACCGGAGGGTGGCCAATATCCATTAAAGAATGTAGTTATTTTCGAACTTTGTTACAATGACTTCACAGATGAAGTATGGAGCATACTCATGGTATGTTATGCATTTATTTGAAGCCTAATTGTCTCATCTTGCAGAACCTTTCTTTTTTTTTAGGTTTGTCTCATCTTCTAGTATGTTTTTATTTTTTTCCTTTAGTTATATGATCCTCTAATACTTGCTATTCCACTTCTGCAATACGTCGTTCTTTTTGGCAGATGGCTAGTTCTGACGCTGAAAAACTGTTCTGCCATAAGTAAAACTCCAGACTTTTCTAGTTGCTCTCAAGTTTGATGGAAATTGACTGCTCCACTGGAAAACTGAAGTGCTTGACTGACTAAAGTATTGAAAGTTGCAGGCGTCTTAAAGAATTGCCTGAAGAAATTGGGGGGCTAGTGAATCTTAAGCACTTCTCTTTAAATGGATGTTTTATGGAGAATAAACTCCTCGACTAATTTGGTAAGTTAGCAACGTTGAACAAAGTTTTATGTATGGAACACGGCGATCAGTAGCTCACCGGATTCTCTTAGTGGACTAAACTATTTTGTCAACCCTCAGCATATCACGCACAACAATCACCGAACTTCTGAACTCTATTGAAGGTCTGGTGAAGCTGGAGTACTAGTCTTTCTTTCGCTAACTTTAGGATACTTTCTAGTTCCATCAGAAAGTCAAAATCATTCTGCATGTTGCAACTGTCGTATCTCAATCAATTGGTACTTGGAAATGATGGGAGTTTCCTAGTAATATTGGAATGTTGGAGAATTTGGAAGAGCTACATATCTATAGTGGTCCAGTGCTAGAGGTTGAAATCCATGCCGAACTCGGGACACGGTCCTTGTTGAGAATCCTAAATTTATCACGGACAGGAACTATCAGTTTGCCAGGTACAATGAATCTGCTTCCTCGCCTTGAAAAAATGAACTTAGTATAGCGTGAGATTGAAGAGTTGCCAGAGCTTCCCATGAGTTTGATGTGTTTACGATTCAAATCTAGTTCGTTGCAGTTGGTTCCTAATCTCTCAAATCTGACAAATTGGTGGAATTGATTCGGCATGCTGGCACTGGTTATACAGCAGGATTAAAGTTAGTACAGACTTGTGACCTATGGTGGATTGGGAGATTATCTAAATTGAAAGAAATTGAGTTTTGCCTTGGGAATATCAGTGTGCCCCCCAGTTAGGCTCGCTTTCTCTTCTAAACACTTACTTTGTCTGTACTAGACCCCTGCAATCCTGCACACAACTTCCATCTTTTCTGGTGGATTCAAACCTTGATGAAGTCCAGCTTGAAAAATTTTGTAAACATGTCGGCTTTAGAGCTCTCTCCTTTTGGAATGAAAGCGATGCAACTTGAGGGACTTGCGAGTTGGAAAAGTTTGGTCAAGTGGTGTGAACTGGAGAATCACCCATTTGATCAAGCTTAAAGAAACTGGAAGTATTAGGCGTCTGGTTGTCGAAGCTGGTTGAGATTCAATTTACTGGCGGCATGCCGGAATCACTGAAGAGATTAGCTATCAACGGCGGCGAGTCTTTAGAAAGGTTAGGTTCTCTCTTGGAACTACAGCTATCAAGCGAGTCAACTGCTCGTGGGCTGAGAGTATTCCTTCTATGGAGCGTCTTAAAGAATCTAGAAGAGAAGTTGCCCGAGTGCCATAAGCTACCCAACATCCAAGTCGTCTGCAAGTTGGAATCATCGGAAGAGTTCTCTCTTAATAGGTGCCACTCTGTGGAACGATTATTTGATTTGTCAAAATTGAAAAGCCTGAGGCATATTAACCAGTGCTATGGGTTGTCGAGGGCCTTGATCAGTTAAAGGTTTTGGACAGGATGGAATTTGATGATTGTAGATCATTGGAAAGGTTGACGGTTATCCCGAGTGAAATAGTACCATACGGGCGCCTAATACGTATTTTCGGTTCGGATCAAAACAAGCCAAATCCTCCATGTTTCGGTTCAGATTGGGTATCATGGAAACCCGACCAGATCAGAACTGTTGACATCTCTGTGTGCACAAAGCGAACATATTCTGCAGAGAGAGATGTAGAGAGGGAATGGCGAGGGCAGTGAGAGGAGTGATACTTGACGAGTCGATCTTCTTCGCAGGGAATCTTGAACGAGGACGACGCGTGACCTGAGAAGGTAGTTTTGTCTCGCCTCCTCTTTGTGTTTTTGGATCCGAATCACTTGGGAAAAATGGAATACGGAAGCTAATCATATTCTCTATGGCCTCGATGTGAATCTCCGCTCCAGATGGATTCTTTATGCAGATTACGGAGTAATCAGATTTTGTTCATTGTATTGATTCAATTCTAATCAATTCCAAGGGTTGTGCTTCGACTACTCGATCATCTGCTCATGGGCTTTTATTGTTGTATCTATTATGATCGTTTCTCTTTTCTATCTTGTTCTGACCTGACACGGCTTGTTTGCTTCGCTTGAATATCTTTGATGCAATCTTCATCATCCATTGTCTACTACAACTATTTATTATATTTGCATAGGCCATCCATCGTTTTATCAGCATGGGGATTCCACGGAAACAGAAGTCACCGATATAATATTGCAGCTCGTACTAAAAATCGTGCATTAATTATTCTATAACTATAGAAAGATAGCTTCCCATCATGAAATATAATAAAAAATATATACACCCATTTTATTCGTAAAGCGTATAAAAAGAAATACAAATTGATCGAATTGAGTCATGGCCACGGTTCGGAACCAATCGGTTCCCGTTCGTGGCCAAAGTATGAACCGAAACCGACCGGTTCCGAGTCGGGCCCAGTTCCGTTCAAGTTCGAACCGGCGATTCGAAACGGTTCCGGCGGTTCATAATTTTTTTTCTTTCTGTTTTTTTTTTTCCTTATTCTTTTCTGTTTTTTTTTCCTTTTCCTTTTCTTCTTTTTTTCTTCCTTCGCCGGGCCATAGCCGCGTGGCCGGGAGGTCGCCGCCCCGCGAGGCCGCCTCGCCGGGCCGGCCTCGCTGGCCGAACGAACGAGGCCACCGCCAGATCGGGCGAGGGCTCAACCTCACCGGCAACCGGTGAGGTCGACGAGAACCAACCTCGCCAGATCCCAGGCTGACCGCCGGCGTTGAGCGAGGCCGACCGCCCCGAATCGGGCGAGGCCGGGCTCACCCAACGCCGGCAGGTCGAACCCCTCGCCGCCTGTCGGCGAGGTCGAGCCCTGCCCGATCCGGCAGGCCGGGCCTCGCCCACCTTTAAGTAGGGCGACCGCCCGACGCCGGGCGAGGGCGGCCTTGCCCGAGGTCGGCGAGACTTCCGCCGCCCTAGCTATGGCCATGGAGGAAGAAAAGAAAAAAAAAAAAAGGAAAAGGAAAAAAACAGAAAAGAAAATAATTAAAAAATTAAAAATTACTATTTCGGTGACGAACATTATTCAACATAAATTGTAGTTAAAATATAAATTGTAATTAAATTTGAGGATAAAAAAACAAGAGAGAAAGAGAGGGCTTGAACTTAATAAATTATCATTAAGCACATTACAATTCGTTACAACAATCTATAAAAAAAGAAGTACAATATATATGCCCTAAAATGATCCCAAAACCTAAGCATTCCGTGGCGCAGGGGGACCAGAGGTCACATGTCGCCGGATTATACTTCGGTTTCCCTAAGCTCACGTATGCGTGCATCCGGTATGAGAAACAAGGGTTCCCGAAATATTTGCTAACTCCAATAGTTTTTTACCCTCAATTGTCACTACCCATTCCAATACCGTATTGGTACCGATAATGGTAGTATCTCCGTCGTTAAAGAATTCGGATTCATTATTGCGATCTATCTTTTGTTGCTGGTATTGAGCCTTCGTCCAATTAGCAACACAAGCTTGAATCTCCACTGATTCTGGAGCTAATCTTGAACGATGTTCGTCCAAAATATTACCTCCGAAGATTTGAATGCTTGTTCGACCGCAACTCAGAAACAAGGGGTTGAAAAAATCTATTTTGCAATAAGAGAAATGATTGGGTATTGGCTTGCGTGCCTCTTCCACCAATCCAAAATTAAAAAATCTGTACCACCTTCGGATTCGGTAAACTCAAATGAAACGGTTAGATAAATCTCTAATTCAGAAATATTTCCTATTACTCCCTTTTTTTTTTTTTTTCTATGTAATAAAAGTTGGTACCCTCTACTAATTTTACTGTCTTTGTCATTTTGTATCTCCGTAGATTGAGAAGATCCAATATCACCTAAATTATATTTAGTATAAAATTCATTATATAATTCTATTACTACATTTTTAACCTCACGTACTATGGTTGTAACATTTATTGCATCATAATGTAAACATTGATAATACGTCACGCAAAAAATCATTTAAGCCATCCAATTTGCAATGCGGATCAAAAACACAAGCAACTAAATAAATAATGGGAATTTCGCTATAATAATGTAGCCACTTCATTTTCATTGCAACTATAGTATGTTGTAATTCAACATCATTTTCATATTCATCAAAAATTCCGACAATATTAGTACACTCTACTAAAAATAAATGTGTAGTAGGATAATAAACACCGGACAAAGTATAAGTTGCATCATTAAAAACCTTTAAAACATCTAAAATTTTTTGGCAAATATCCCACTCTTGTGGGTATAAATTAATCTGAGGTATATTATTAGAAATGAATGCACATAATAAATCTTTATATGCTAAAGATTCATTAAGCAAGTGGAAAGTAAAATTCCAACGAGTTGGAACATATCTTGGAAATCTTTTTGGCTTTTTGTCATTTTTTTTTTACAAAATCTACCCCATTCTTTCATTTTTTTGAGGATGCTTTCATAAAAATTGAATCGCCGCTTTTATTGGTTGAAGAAATATCAAGAGTTTTCAAACTATCTTGTACACAAAATTTAAAACATGACAAACACATCTAACGTGAAAAAATTTTCCGCCAAAAGCGGGTTTACAAATATTTTCTAAATCGGCAATTGAAGCGGTATTTGCTGCGGCATTATCAAAACTAATTGAAAAAATTTTGTTAAGCAAATAATATTCTTCTAAAATTTGCCTAATTATTCTATAAATATTATTTGCCGTATGCTTATCATCGAAAACTCTAAATGCAATAACTCTTTTTTGAATATTCCACTCGTCATCTATCCAATGACATGTTATGCCCATGTAAAAATGATTTTGCCAATGATCACTCCAAATATCACTACCTATATGCACGCATCCATTAAATTGCATAAAAAGTTTTGTAAATCTTTTTTTCCATTTTTGTAAAGATCTTTAATTACTCATTTAATTGAATTTCTAGGAACACGTTTTGCTTGTGGAGCACATGCTTTTTGTACAAATTCATTAAAACCAAATCTTTCTCCAAAATTAAATGCTAAATGCTCAACGAAAATAAATTTGCCTAATTCTTCCTTATAAGTTTTTTCATTAAAACGAAATAAAGGGGAAGTGTTAGGATTGACGTACTCAGAAATTTATTGTTGCCCGATATCGAATCCCGTTTCAGTTGGATGTTTGCTCCTAAGATATCGTTTATGTGACATTCCGAAATTTCCGCCAATTGGAATTTATTAAATAATTGAGTTTTATGAGATGTGCTCGTAGTAAATTTCTCCTTGGAACTGATCATTCCTGGGATTGCTAACCATTAGGGAAAGGCTAATAGAGGAATTAAATTCGCGCGACTAAAGAAAATTCGATCGTGAATAGATTTCGACCATTAAATCGCGCAAGTGATATTTTGAGCCACTGTTGGCCGATCCAAGGATAGTTAGGGGTCAGTTCGCCACTGTCCTAGTAGTGGATCGCGGGTGATTCCGTTGGACCACGAAACGACTTGACGAATGATTCCGAAATTATACCGAACGATCGTACCCCTCGGATCAAGTGATTGATCTTCGCGATTTTAATGACAATCGAGGTCGTCACGCACCGGACGGACTTGCACGTGACTCGATTTAGTATCAGTCATGAGTCGATTTCGCGAATTTCCGCAGTAAGCCGCCCGTTAGCCCGAGAAATACTCGAGTTACGTTTAATAGAATTTAATTATGGAATTTTTGCCCAAATTGGATACCGAAAAATTAGGAAATCACACCGGAACGTTAGGACGACGTTGCACGTGACACGTGTCAATTTTTGTGTGCTCAATTCCTTCGGAAAAATTCGATTTGGACAAGAAATGGAGAATTGGACCATTTTACCCTTGAGAATTATTAAAGGGTATGTTTTAAGGGTAAAGGGCATTTTGGTAATTTTGCCCTAAAATTTTGATTGGACAATTTTACCCTTGGATATTTTGGAAATTACAAGATTGCCCTTGGATATTTTTGTGCAAGAATCGATCTCGGCCGTCGGATCAAGATAAGATCAAATCTGGACCGTCGGATTAAAATTGTGAGATAGGGGTATTTTGGTCATTTTGCGGTTTGGTCTAAATATTACTATTTAGGTCAAGACAACCCTCTCTCTCTCCTCACTCTCTCCCCCACTTCCTCTCTCCTTCGTGAACCTCCCCCCCACCTTTTCTTTTCTTGCCGTGAGAAACCCCCACCTTACACACACACTCTCACTCTCTCTCTCTCTCTCTCCTTGCCGATTGCCGTTCAAACCGCCGCCCGGACCGCCGATCGCCGGTCACGCCCGCCGGATCACCGCCAGCCCACCGCCGAGCCCCCGTTCCCCCATCCCGCCACTCTCTCTCCTTCTCTTTTTCCCCGTGTGGCCGTGAGGCCCTTCGGCCCACCCAAGCCCCGCCGTCGCCGTCCAAGCCTATCGCCGCCACCCGGAAGTTGTACGTTGTCGCCGTCGTCCCGATTAAGGGCCGCCGCTTTCCGTTCTAGCCGCGAAAGTCTAGAACGCGGGTAAGTCGCGTCTAAACCTAAATTAGGACTTCGGGTATCAACGGGTAATTTTCGCAAAATCAGTATGGAATTAGGTGCGGAATGGTATGAATAGGGAGTAGAAATTTTATGGCGGGCCTTAGGATTTGATTTGGACAATATTTATTTGAAATTCAGAAAATAGGGGCTGCGAATTTACTGTTCATATGCCTCGAAACACTGTTCACAAGCTGTGGATTACTGTTCATAGGGCTGTGAGGGTTCGATTGAGGCGCGAGTTGAATTTTTGGAACCTAGAAATTATGGCGAGAAAGTCCGTGAAGAATTGGAATTAATCCGATGCCATTTGATTGGAGAAAAATGGGAATTATCGTATTGGATGTATATTTAAATTTTTAGTAAATTGTGGTAATTAAATTAAGTATACTTGTTGTGCAATTAAGTGACTGAATATGCTTGTTTGGTGCACACGTGAGCTAAACTGAATTATTTATTGACATTGGTTGTGTGAATTGCTGAGTGAGTATGTTTTATGTGTGAAATGATGTGTGCACGAGCCCCGTGTGTTGGGCCAGTTGCGTGTGGTAAACGTGTGTTGAGCATGGACTTGAGTAGAAGGGAAATTGCGGTGTGGCAAGTGATTGTGAAAAGTATGTGAAAGGGTGAAAGTGCGAGGTTGGGATCGGGCCGAGTATCATAAACTCGGCAGCGATCACGTGGGTCCGATGCATTTGGCATGCATCGAGGCTTGAAAAAGCAAATATGGGAGTCGATCCGAGGCACGATTAGCTCGGGCGAGACCGGGATTGGACCGAGGCATCTTAAGCTCGGGTTTTAATCATGTAGGCCCGTCGACGAAGGGGGCTGAGTTGGGATCGGGCCCGGGGGCGCGTGATGCTCAGGTTGCGATCGGGACCCGAGGCGTGAACGAGTACGCAGGCCGGAAGTGTGGTGATGAACGATCGCAGCAGTACCCGAGGCGCGTACGTGTACGCTGGTCATCAAGCGAGGAATGTGGATGGAACAGGATGAGAATGAAAAGAGTATATGACATGAAAATTTAGCATGCTTGTAATTGTATTAAAGTGTCTGTTTATGCGATTATGTGGCATGTGTGTGTTTGAGTTTTTGGGGATTGTCTAGAGGTACGTGATAGCCTAGGTTGGGTTTAGGAGTGTACTTTATCGAGAAGTGTTTCACGGTTATTTTCAACCAAACAATTTCAGAACCCCGACAGATCCATCAATCTTCCGCCACCGCCACCGAACGTTTTGGAGTCCTCGATGAGATGGGGCTCAGATAAGGGGACTCAGACTAAGAGGACAAGGAATCAAACTCGAGTGGGATTTTTGGCGAGCACCATTTTTTTGGAGTAGTAGTAAATCCAGGTCTTCATCCTTGGAGTATCGATTTTTGGGAAAGGCGGTGTGCATGTACATGTATGGGACAGTTTATAAATGTAAATATTATGATATAAGAAGGAAATGAAAAAAAAAGATATGTACATTCTCCCGATTATTCTCCCCGTTTTTAATTGTCGAGTTTATTTGTTGATATCCGCTGTGGTAGTAAATCTCCGATGGCGTTTTGAGGTCAGCGACATTCTTGGGACGTCGCTTGAATCGACCAGACGGATGTTGCGTGCCTGTTAGGGTTCGGGGCATGACAGTTTAAATGTTCCATATCCTTGTCAACCTGTATATTTATATATTTTCCCACAATATTTACAAATTATATCATATCTTTTTTACCAATATCAAACCTTGCCATTTTCGTGAAGTAATTCCAAATGTTAGATGTAAATTTCGTTCCGCTTCCTTTGTTGTAGATATTTTGGCAGGAGGATGAAAACTTTCTCAAGGCCGGGACGCGCCCACATCGGGAAAAATGTTGATTTATCATCTTGAAAATCTGCATATTCACAAGGATCAAAAGAATGATGGAATTCCGTCTTGATATTCTTATCTTTGCTAGTTGACACTTGACTTCCACTTGCCATTTTTCGAGTGGATTGAGAGAATTGAGCGGATTAATTGAGAGAATTAAGAAAGAATTGCGTAGATTGAGAAAAATTAAGAGAATTTGAGAGAATTTCGAGTATTGAGAAAATTCGAGACTTGAGAGAAGAGAATTTGAGAGAATTGTGAGTATTGAGAAAATTTGAGAGAATTTATAAGAAAAAAATGAGAAGAAAATTTATGATTAAAAAAAAAAAAAAAAAAAGATAACCGTTGCAATTTTGGAACGGTTATCTTTTTTTTAAAAAAAAATTTTGCCCGCTTGGGCGTTGGTTGTTGCCAAGGTAGCCTAAAGGCTACCCGTTGCCCGCAGACGTGCAAGCCCTATTGCGGGGGTTTTTTTTTTAAAATTTTTCCCGTTGCCAGGGGCTGCCCTGGCAACGGGCCGTAGCAGCAGCAGCATGGCCTACACCCTTAAGAATAATTAATTAACTGGTTGTCTGATAAAAATTTAATGAATCTAGTTGTCGATAAAAACAAGATAATCAAGAGGAAAGTAAAAGTTACCCTATCGTCAAATTGCAAGAAATCTGTAATGATGCAAATTGATTGAATTATAATCAATTCAAGAGTTTGTGTTTCAACAAAACTACAAGAAATCTGTAATGATACAAATTGATTCGATAATAATCTATTTGAAGAGTTGTGTTTTGACTGTTCTGTCATCTTCTTCTTCTTGATTTTTATCGTTGTATCCATTATGATCTTTTTTTTTTTCTATCTTGTTTTGACCAGACACCGCTTCTTCGCCTCGCTTTAATATTTTTTATGCAATTCTCATCCATCGTGTACTTTTTTCACTATATTCACGCAGCACATGCCATCCACTATTTTATTAGCACAGGGATTACATATAAACAAAAAAATCACAGAGAAAATTGCACGTCGTAGGAAATCGTGCATTAAATTATTCTGTAGCTATCAAGAGATAGCTTCCCATCACGAAATACAATAAAAAAAAAATACACACACACACACCAGTTTTTATTCTCAAGTTCATAAAGAAATACGAATAGACCGAATCGATAGTATTGTACCGAAATTGTTAATTCGCTAGCGAAGGCTTTGGGATTTTAGAAAATCCTCTCTCATGGTCCACCACGGCCGATGATCGGCGGTGATTCCTCCTCTTCCCTGAAGATGTAATGTGGGGCCCATTCAGGTCTGTAGACAATACCGAAATGAATCATCAAGAGCCAAACGAAGGCGAGAAGCTCTCCACCTCTGCTCAGCACCTGCGCATGCGCCTCTCCCTTGATATGACCTGCTGCATACGTCAGCATCTCCACCCACACCCCGCTCATCACCCTCCACTTCCCTTCCCCGAGCCCTCCTATTGCTCCAGCTCATCGAAGGGCTTCTATTTTATGCCCGAGTTGAGATTATACCGCCACCTAATTGATGCTAGTAAAGAGATATCTTGACTTCAATTTGGGAAAAGATTACTCAATCAGTCCTAAACCTATTGTACGGATATCAATTGAGTCCTAAACTTTATAACTTTATCACATTACAAAAACATGTTTTTCCCGACGAAATTTCCAAATCTAAAAATTTGGAAAAATTCGTTGAAAACGAATTTCATCTAATTTTCCAACGAAAAAATTGTTTGGTAATTCGTCGTCATAAATTTTTCCAACGAAAAATTTCAATTTTTGTTGAAATTTGCGACGAATTTTTTTCGTTGGAAAATTCGTTGAAAAACTCGTAGCTAAATTCGTTGGAAAAACTACAAATTTTTTTTGGTCGAAAAATCGTGGAAATTTTTTTTTCTAATAAAAAAAAAATTTTTGGTCAAAAATACCTCAAGGCTGGCGAGGGCCAAGCTCGCCGACCATGAGTATTTCGCCGCCATGGTCGGCGATCGAGCTCTCTGCATTTGGGCGAGCTCGAGCTCGCCGCCGGGCGAGGGGCCGAGGTCACCTGCATCCGGCGACCTCCAGCCACCCCATGACGGGCGGCGAGGTGGTTGAGGAGGCGGGCGAGGTGGCAGCCCATGGTGGTGTCGGGCGCCGACCGCCACGGGGCCTAGCCTCGATGGTCGGATGACGCGCTTTTGGGAGGGAGCCGACGCCGCCCGAGGGGGTTGGGTGAGTTGAGGGCCCCGATCTTGGTGTCCATGGCGCCGAGGCCGAGCCGGCGCTGGCCGAGCCGCGCCGGGCCGGAGCCGAGCCGAGCCGAGCCGAGCCGGAGCGAGGAGGAGGAGGGGGGCGCGGGGAGGAGGCGGAGGGAGAAGGTGAAGGTGAGGGATTGCAAAGGAGAAAGAGAAACTCTGAGAGAGAGAGAGAGAGAGAGAGAGAGAGAGAGAGAGAGAGAGAGAGAGAAATGGGCGAAAATGTTAAATAAGGAAGAAGTAGGGTTTTCACAGTAAAAATTCAAGGGAAATTGTACACACTAAAATAATTGCCCGAAAAATTGAAATACGTTGAAATTTCTAAATTTCCAAATTCCAATATATAAAAAAATGCTGAACAAGATCGGGTTTTTTTTTTTTTTTTGTTGAAATTTCCAAATCGAATTTTCCAACGAAAATTGTACACACCGAAATAATTGCACGGAAAATTGAAATTGCTGGCAATTGTTGAAATTTCCAACGAATATAAAAAATGCCGAACAAAGATCGGGTTTTTTTGAATTCGCCGGAAAATTCGTTGGAAAAATTGTACACACTGAAATAATTGCCCGAAAATTGAAATTATTGAAATTTCGTTGAAATTTCCAAACGAATTTTCCAAACGAAAATTGTACACAATGAAATAATTGCCCTAAAAATTGAAATTGTTGGAAAATTCGTTGAAATTTCCAATGAATTTTCCAACGAAAAATTGTACACAATGAAATAATTGCCCGAAAAATTGAAATTGTCGGAAAATTCGTTGGAAATTTCCAACGAATTTTCCGACGAAAATTTTTTCGTTGGAAATTTCCAACGAATTTTGCGACGAAAAATTTTTCGTCGGAAATTTCCAACGAATTTTACTTTTCGTTGGAAAATTTGTCGAAATTTGCGACGAAAATTTTTTCATCGCAAATTTTCGTGGCAAAAATCCAGTTTTTTGTAGTGTCAATTAAGTACTAATCCTTTGCACCGAAGTTCCAATATAATCCTTTCTCGTGACTAACGTGGCATTCCAATCATCACTGATCATCCTATGTGGTACGTCATCACGTCATCGATTTTTCAAAAAAAATAAACCAAAATAATTACGTAATAATTTCGCGTGAAAGTTTAGGATTAAATTGGCAAACTTGGAAAGTTCAAGGTTGCATTGGCATCTACACAATAGGTTTAGGATTGATTGGATAATTTTCTCTTCAATCCGCAGGTTGAGCATGACTCGTAGAGGCGATGAACAAGGGGTCGGATCCATTTTTTATCAAATTGATTTTGATTTAAATTGTATAGGATATGAGTCATTTTAGCTTATAAAATGTCAAATGTGGGGATAAGTAGGATTACACCAGGTGATCACACCGAATCAAAAAGGCAAACTGATAATATCCTAGTTTTCACTCCTCAATTGGAACTTGACCATAATGTGATCAATATCACGGATTTTTCGTGAGAAAAGTAGGTTGTGCGATTGCAAAAGTGATTAGGAAACTTAAAATGTCGGGGAATGGAAAACACTTGCGAGATTAAAGTACGAGAGATTGAAATTTCAACCAGAATAAAAAAATAAAAGGGAAATTGGAATTTTTTTATTGGTCGAAGGGAAATTGGAATTGAAGAAATACGTTCTTACAGATGCTCAAACTCTTTATGTACAAGATACATAAAGTCGAATACTAAAGTAGTTGTAAGAAAGCCAATTATAGTTTCCCATAAATGGAGCACGTGAGAACCAAAACTCTAGTCCTATTTTAGTAATATACCTTTTTTCATCAGCAGAAAGCCATTCAAGATTAATCAAGCAACAAGTAATAAATAATGGAAACTTATTTTCTAAAGCAACCGAAATTAGGCTTGCTTAGATGAGAGTACTACCATGATAGATAACCTCTTAGTACTTACTTGTATGCCAAATGACAAAATCCGGAGGCTCAGTATGGGGCAGTCTAAACCAGACAGTACATCAAGTAAGTTAATCCAAAGATATCACATTATGATATTAGAGCGAGACCTCTTCCGATAGGTGTGTGATTCGGGGATAAATCACACAGAACTTGGCGGGCTTGCCTCGACCCACTCTAACAAAGGCAGAGAGTGATCATCGGGTTGAGAAAGCCTGGACAAAGTGCATATCCGGACAAGCTTCTATAATAGTGAAGGGATAGGACTGAATTTAATTTGTGCAATGAACAAGGGGAGAGCATTCCAAATTATATATGTGAAATTGGAATTAACTCACAAGATGCACAGTTTCACATAACAACGTGTTTATTTTCATCGGAACTCCAATGTTAAACGTGTTCAGGTGAGAGTACTATCAAGAAGGGTGACCGCCAGGAAAAGTGTTAACATGTACGCTAGATGATAAAACTGTAATGCTCGATATGAAATGGATCAAAACGGACAATATCTCAAATAAGTTAATTCAAGAATATTGCTAGAGTTACTAGATTCAGTTATTCAATCGGCCCATAAAGAACATTTCTGACTCTGCGAATTGTAGTAGATTTAGTAGCTCTACTAGAGACGGTCCACGTCCCGACGTAAGAAGTCGTCGCAACCTAAAAAAAATTGATTTTCCAATCTTAGGCTAATGGATTACTAGATCAATTAACTAACCTAGTTCAAGCTCTCCCAAATTCTACCAAATCGCAACTTTGGTCTAATTGTAAGCATGCAAATATTTTCAATGGGAGTCGCCACTAATCATTTAAGATAGGTTGATTAGAAACCTAAATAAAATAGCGGGAGTACTATTTTATTTCTCGAACCAGAAATTATGAATTCGGGGGACTTGGTTACGCTAGATTCCTAACGCCCTTTTGGTACCAATTTCAGGAAAAATACTCAATTTGAAAATTTTGATAAATCTTGACTTAGAGTTCAAAGGTGCAGAAACTTTCTTTTTTTATTTTTACTTATTTAAATGAAAGCTAACCTATATGTAATGACGTGCAAAAAATTGACATGCGATTAATGCAACCTAACATGCAAACTATATATCATGCAACGACGTGACCTATTTCTAATGATGGGCATATTATTTTTTTTACTTTTAATGAAATTCGGAATTAAAAATGCCAATTATCTAAACATGCAATATTATTTTATAAAAAAAAAAATTCAAATTGCAAATTTTTACGTAAAAAAAATAACCGCTAAATCTTTCAAATTAAGTTTCAATCTGCAGCTGACGACGGATCGATCCTAAAATTCGAAATACCCGCTATGAAAATAACTCTATCTAAAGCTTGATGGATAGATTTATTTCCATGTGCACGGATTCATGGATTAGGAAATTTTCCTAATCGATCACATCTTGAAAAAAATTTTCATATCTCAAATATCTTGGATATATTCAAAAGATTTTGAAAAATATAAATTCTATCCAAATTTGATAAGTAATAGATATACAAGATTTCAAAAGGAAATAAATCCTAATTGAAATAATGCTTACTATTCAAATATGTAAAATTAGATATCAATAAGCACGAATTAAGCAACAAAATATTCAAACCAAATCGGGATAAGATAATTACCTGATTTGCATATTTCTTTGCTAATTTGAATTTGCAAATGATCGGGGAGTGGTGGCGCGGATTGGCGGTGATTCTCGACGGGGGGGGACGACAGCGGTGAGGGACTTTGAACAAAGCCAAGGGCGGTGGTGCTTGCTTCTTGGCAAGGCAAGGACCGTCGATGGGGCTCGGCTGTTGCGGCTTTGCCGTAGTGCTTGCAGCAAAGGTGGCGTGACCAGCAAAGGGCATCAATAATGAGGCGAGCACCGGGATTGGATACAGAGCTAGAGGGACTTATAGAATCGGTGAAGACTTGTGGCCGAGGAAAAGAGCATTTTTTTTATGCTTTCCGCGTGTAGGCCATTCAAGGGAAGGCAATCTCCACCGCTTCAGTACATCACTCCCCAAATTTTCACCAATTTTTGTCCCCAAGTGGATTGAAGTGGTTGAATGAAATTCTCTGCAAATCTATGCACGTGCTCCTGATGTTGTGTTGACCGAATATGCTCTTCGATTTAGCCCAGAATTTTCAAGGGATTCGTGCAGGGATTTTGCTTGGACTCCCTTTACGAATTCACTCCGTTTGACTTGATGAAACTTGGGACGTCGTATAAATGTGGAGATATCGCCGAATAACTCCGATGTTTGATGCTGAATGTGTCGCAACAGGCTCGCGCGTCGTCGTGGTCCTTCGTGTGTGTTCAAAATTGTGAGACCTCTCCCTGGATTATGAGACATAAACATATATTTATAGTGTAAACCTATGTCAATTAGCCGGACTTTCTAGTCCTAATGGGCTTAGGTTTAGGCTTTAATTTAATTTTAAGTGGGCGAATTAATTTGGGCTTTTCTTTAATTAAGCATAATGGGCTAATTTAAGCTCAAATTAAGACAACCAAGCCCTTTTGTGTGTGATTTTCGGCCTATGCCTTCCGAGTGAGCCGAGTCTCGTTCGATGCTCGAGCTTGATTTACATGATGAATTTTAAGCTCGCTTACCACCGCCGATCCGATCACGAAATGCGGTTAATCTATATGAACCTAAACTTTATGCTATGCGATTCGTAATATTTTTGTTCATGGGTTAAAATTTAATTCCTGATTTTCTATGCAATTAACCACTAAATGATGCGTCGAAATTTAGGTGTCAACATAAGCCCGGTTTGGGACTTTCGTTACGAGGCCATCCTCAATTGCTTGTGCTTTTGGTACAAGATCTATTCGCCTAACTTCTCTTTCTTTAACCACCGAGTTTTACCCCTTTACTGCCACCCTTCTCACTTAAGAAGGGGAAGGTGGGGAATTCGAATCCCCACCTCCCGAGGGGGGTAGGGGTGGGGTTGCGTAGTTTAAGATGTGGGTTTCGCCCACGCCCGCAAGAGGTGGGGCGCTTAAACTCAGAGTGTGTATCGTGAGTGAGTGATAGAGTAGGAACGACCAAAAAAAAAAAACTTCTCTTTCTTTGGATTACCATTTGCCTGATTCAATGAATCTCCGTTACAGAACCGTAAATGAAGTTTCTGGACACAAGGCATACGTCAATAAATCGAAAATCAAACCATGACCGGCTCGATCTTGCTTTACCAAGCACCCAATATGGCGTCAGACCATGCAAAACCAAATGCAAGTTTTGGTCAACTAGGGAGGCAAGACCAACGCCATGCGAAGAGGAAAAGAAAAGACAGGCCCGATCACTAGTGGGCTTCAAGTCATTTTAAGTTCAAGCTGATAGATTCCCTCGAAACGGGGCCAAGTACTAGTATGAAGTGATATGAAAGAAATAGCGGACGCTAGCTTTTTGGAATTACTTGACGCCTTGACCCTAGACTAGAATGAATGAGCCGCGACACACTACAGTTGCTTACGATGTTGTTATGACACATATTTTGCACTTGCTGGCTTTTTAGTCGACTCTTGAAGACACGGACAAAAGCAAAAGTTCACAAACTCGAGCTTAAAGCAGACAAACAAGTTTTGTCGAGTTTGTTATTTGTTTGTCCGAGTTTACAAATTGGGATAAACAAACTTTATTTAGTCGATAGTTGTTAGACAACTTTATTAAAGTAGTGGCCTTGTGATCTACAAAAGCAGATTCCTTCATTGATTGGTCAAACTTGACAGAACTTGTTTGTCCAAGTTTACAGATTGGGATAAACAAACTTTATTCGGTCGATAGTTGTTAGACAACTTTATTAAAGTAGTGGCCTTGTGATCTACGAAAAGTAGATTCCTTCACTGATTGGTCAAACTTGACAGAACTTTGTTTGTCCAAGTTTACAGATTGCGATAATAAACTTGACAGAACTTTGTTTGTCCAAGTTTACAGATTGGAATAAACAAACTTTATTCAATCTATAGTTGTTAGACTAACTTTATTAAAGTAGTGGCCTAGTGATCTGCGAAAGCATATTCCTTCACTGATTGGTGGGCGCACCATGGTCCAGTGTCTTTTAGATAAGGTTTGTCATAATCCCACAAATCCTAAGAAGAGTCTATTGAAACTTTTTTTTTAAAAAAATTTTCTTGTGTTTGTATGATCATATAAAGAGAACAAGAGCACAAGCATATGCGCATAATAAAAAAGGTTTACAATGTGTGTGGAGAGAAAAAAAATATCTAAAGATATGAAATGGTTCGGAAAAGATATTTATATGGTCGCATATTCATGATATTAGGTAATATTATCTTAATTAACCAAATTGCAATTTTGTTCCATTTTCTCATATTATAGTCTATAGTATCATTATACATCTCGGAAAAAGGATATTGACATTTTTTGGGTCTATTCTTCTGCAATTAAAGAACACATTTTCTATTATGATCGTTTCTCTTTCTATCTTGTTCGACGTAGGACACGGCTTGTTTGCTTCGCTTGAATATCTTTGATGCAATCTTCATCATCCATTGTCTACTACAACTATTCATTATATTTGCATAGGCCATCCGTCGTTTTATCAAAGACGGGATTCCACGTAAATAGAAGTCACTGATATAATATTGCAGCTCGTACTAAAAATCGTGCATTAATTATTCTATAACTATAGAAAGATAGCTTCCCATCATGAAATACAATAAAAATATATACACCCATTTTATTCGTAAGCGTATAAAGAAATACAAATTGATCGAATTGATAGTATCGTACCGAAATTGTAAATTCGCTAGCGAAGGCTTTGGGATTTAGAAAATCATTTGATTCACCGTCACGGTCGTAGTGATTCCTCCTCGTCCCTGAAGAGACAAGATGGGGCCCATTCAAGTCTGAAGACGATACCGAAATGAATCATCAACAGCCAAACAAGATGGGGCCCATTCAAGTCCCTAAATATGTTTGGCAGCGCACGGAAATTCACTGCAGCAAGCAATTTAGGGCCTGAATGAATTTTTAACTTCTGCTACCTTTTGCTTTACTGCCTGGGCATCCCTTTGTCTGGATTGAAGAGCTATTTTTCTGATTGTCCGTGCTTGTCTTTGCATTCATGTTGTACAAGTGCGACGTTGCAAGGATAAACAAAAATATATATTTTTTTAATTTCGACAGTATTTTTCATCTCGAACTACTACATAACTTTTTCGATTTCAACCGCGCATCTTTGTGGTAAATTGAGCAACTTTCTCCGGGACATGAATATAATGTAACTCACTAATAAAAGAAGCTTTGACCTTACACCCTTAAGAATAATTAATTAACCGGTTTCTGATAAAAATTTAATGAATCTAGTTGTCGATAAAAACAAGATAATCGGAGAGGAAAGTAAAAGCTACCCTATTGTCAAATTGCAAGAAATCTGTAATGATGCAAATTGATTGAATTATAATCAATTCAAAGAGTTTGTGTTTCGACGAAACTGCCAGAAATCTGTAATGATACAAATTGATTCGATAATAATCTATTTGAAGAGCTGTGTTTCGACTGTTCTATCATCTTCTTCTTCTTGATTTTTATCGTTGAATCTATATGATCTCTTTTTTTTTTAATCTTGTTCTGACCGGACACCGCTTCTTCGCCTCGCTTTAATATTTTTGACACAATCTTCATCATCCATCGTGTACTTTTTCACTATATTCACGCAGCACAGGCCATTCGCTATTTTATTAGCATAGGGATTACATATAAACAAAAAAAATCACAGAAAAAACTGTACATCGTAGGAAATCGTGCATTAAATTATTCTGTAGCTATCAAGAGATAGCTTCCCATCACGAAATACAATAAAAAAAAAAAAAAACACACACACCAGTTTTTATTCGCAAGTTCATAAAGAAATACGAATAGATCGAATCGATAGTATCGTACCGAGATTGTTAATTCGCGAACAATCTCCGATGGGCCAACTAGGCGGCCTCCATGTACCTCAAGTGACTGAACTCCTGCCTGAAGACGTAATGTGGGCCCCATTCAGGCCTGAAGACGATACCGAGATGAATCGTCAACAGCCAAACGAAGGCGAGAAGCTCTCCACCTCTGCTCAGCACCTGCGCATGCGCCTCTCCCTTGATATGAACTGCTGCATACGTCAGCATCTCCACCCACACCCCGCTCATCACCCTCCACTTCCCTTCCCCGAGCTTCTCTATTTCATGGGCCAGAATGGTCGCCCGGTCGAGCAAGGGAGTCGCCGCATAGAAGGGCTTTTTCACCGCAAGGAAATTTCCGGCAAAGATTGCCTCGCATAAGCTCTTCACATCCTCGGCATCGCTGCGGTCCCCGTGGCCACCCCAACATAGTCACCACACTCGCCGATCTCATTTGGGCAACGCCGCCACAGCGGACACCACATTAGGCTGATTAAGTAAAAGATACATCATGTAGTCGGACAGAATCTTGCTAAATTCCCTTTCGTCATTTCCGGCTGTGGGATCCTCTCTGTTATACCACATTTCAGTAGCAAGATGCCACATTATAATGCTCTCATCGTAACTAGCTTCGCGGACAGAATCCCTCATTATTTTCCATTCGATATCCCTCGGATGGTCCCTAGATTCTCATCATCTCTAGCCTCATATATTACGCTCTCCGTGTCAGAATCACCGCGGCTACGATGATGGGCCTCACGCTGGAGAGTCTTGAGAAACCAATCCCCTCTAGCCTCATGTATCTCCCTTGTCTTTTCTATCTCCGCAGAATCTCCCAAATTAGTTGGGTAGTTGAATTTACGTCTCACCTCCTTAAAGATAAATACCCATAACTTCATAATAAATGGATTTGTTGACACGTACCTCGTATTCACAATCACCAATCTTTTTCCATTCATGTTCCTCATACCACAACCTCTGGCGATTGCATCAACAGCTTGATGGAAATAAGAGATGGTCTTCTTAGAAAAAGCGATGTTTCCCCAGCACCAATCGCGCTTATACATCTTTCTCGGACTCTTCTCCAAACTCTCGGATAAAAGGTTGCACGCGGAAATGGATTCTGACCACCTTCGAAATATTAATGGTGTATCTAAGACCGCATAAGTAACCTTTGTGTTAAGCTCTGCTTCACATGTGGGGATTCGGGGCTTCATTACGTAATCTATGGCGGATACCAGGTTGTGGAGAAATGAATCTAGTTTAGATGATCTTGTTTGGTACCACTGGACTTTGGCAACAGTCCAATAAGAGAAAACGAGCATGAACATAGCTATCACATCAAGAGCAATCCCTCCGAAAAGAAGCAAATACGTAATTTTCACATCGAGTTCAGGGAGCTGATGCTTTTTCAAGCGATTGAACAGGACGAAAGCCATGGCAACGTCAATGAAGGCTATGAAGCGGAAAACGTAGCTCCTCTTGGAACGTATTGCCAATGCTTTTGTGTGGAGCACCTCGTAAATGAAATGGAGTTCGACTGATAATACCCTCAGTGCATCCATGGCTGTCACTTTGTTGAAATACTTTTGGCTCTGTTGACGTTGTCTACTTGTGAAGATGAGATCTGTGAGGAAAAAGCTTAGAGATTTGAAAGAAGCGATGGCGTGCATCACCACACCGCTCTCGGCAAGCTTTGCTTCTTCTTCATCATGAGAATTTCCATATTGTGGACCAATGAGTTCAACTTCAAACAGGTAAATGCTACGATCATGAAACTCCTTCTGTGAGAGCACCCATTCCCTAAGCCTTGAGACGCTTGAGAGATTAAGTGCTAGTGTCCTCTCCACATTTTTTATGACCCCGGCAAGAAAAACCAGCATTGTTGGGAACACCAGGGACTTGTCGCTGGGAAATATTTTCGCAAACACATATATAACGGCACCGACTTGGAAGGTGAGGTTGAGCAAGTGCCGTCGCCAAAGCGAGCTGTCCTCCAGAGAAAATGCAGTGATGGTGTCTGGACCACCCAGATGTAACAAGAGAAATGAGGCCCAAAATACTCGAAGTGCTTTATCTACATCAGCTATATGAGCGAACGACCTGCCTTGGTTGTGAGAGATAAGCCCGATCCCAAATGCAGCTACCCAGTCAGCCATCAAATAGGCCAACCACAAGAGGAAAACAATGCATTTGTCTGTTGTTTTCTTTCTAAGGGGTGCAAATAAAATGAGAATGACCTGAAGCAAAAGGCTCAGCATGACAAAGCCTCGGATGTTCCATTTGCTCCACAAAAACGAAATGGAGCTAAATGCCATATTTTTGTTTAGGTTGAATTTTGTCGATCAAAAACTAAGATGAGTGCCATCGTAAGTTTCTCCCGTCTCCTTAAGCGTCGGAACCATACAACTTCCTGTCCACAATCGACGTTTCCTACAAATAATGATTCAAAATATAAAATTCATATAATATATAGCCTTTCAGTGTCATTGCAAAAAGGAAAAGAAAGACTAACAAAACCAACACGAATTGTTTTGCTCGTTTTGAGCTGGTTAAGCGCACAGTGTCTCGTAAACATGTCACTGCACACTGCTAAATTTGCATAAGTAGTTGGAAATGTACTTTAGCCGAAGAACAAAAATAACAAGCATTTGCTGATGTCAAATGCTGGACCTATTACCAAAAACTCAGATAAAACAAATTATAATCAGCCAAGACTTGTACTAGTCTGCCCTCTCATCCAACAAAATAGAGAGAGAAATCTAGCCACTCTCCATTCAACCGTTTTGCATTACCCATTTAAGAATTAAGCAAGGAAATCCCAGACCACCATTTCCCTACAAGAATCACTCGTAAAAGTCCATAGATCAGGACCCGTGACATAAGACCTAGTCATTTTCACTTCCCTAAACTGTCTCACCTACCATATGAAGTTAAATGCCTCCAGCACAACACCGTAAATGAAAATTGCAATGCCAAAATTTAATTAAAAAAAATGGCAATTCCTGATTGACGCCAAGGCAAGGCAAGGCGAGTTTGCCCACTTAGTGACCACCTCGACTTCTCATAACTGAAAAAAAAAAAAAAAAACGAATCGTTCTCTGCATTTTCCTGGAAAAAAAGAACCGAATACAGAGAACTCAAAACCATCAAGCTAACAAATGCCTCACATCGTCCCAATTTGTTCGACCCAAAAGCACATCTCAACTGATCTTCACCAAGAAATGCTTATACCAAGCTCAAACTAAGCTCGATCACCATCAAGAACAACAACAACGTTCCCCAAAAAAAAAACAAAAACAAAAATGTGAGCTCATCCCCGCACAGATTCCACCAGCCGTCGGAACACCCAGAAAGCAAACGAACAATTTGCATCTTTTTCCTACAGAAGAAAGCGAGAGCCAACATACCTGTTGAATCTTGTCTTGGATATAGATCGATCTGTTAAAGAGAAAGAAAATCTTGAAACTATGCAAGATTTGATCAAGTTGACTTCGTGGGACTGAGACTTCTTTGTTTGGCCATATAAAAGAAAAGGCATGTGGGGCCAAGTCAGAGTCCAAGGAAAGTACAAAAGGTACACAAAAGAGAGTGGGTTTTCCTTCGGCGTGAGTTGTAGCAGCATAGCACAACAAGGGTAAAAGGGTCATTGTCTAAGAAAGAGGCCAAAGAGCAAGGGTTTCTTTTCTTTCTGTACTTACCTGCTGCTGGAGCCGCTGGGGACTCGTACAGATTGCCGAACAGTGAATAGAGAGGTGACGCACGGTCACGCTCTCTGATCACACGAAGAAGCTGCGAAGACAGAACTTGGAGGACGATCTTAAATTGATTCGTGCAATAAGTTTATTTGTTATTTATTCGTAAATACTAAGGATTTGAGTTTAAATTTATATGTGGAAAACACTCAAGCATATGAGCGAATTGTAACTCTGATTCTCCAATTATAATAGATTATTTATTGCTAGCTCTCCTCGTGGATGTAGATATTGATATTCGTACTGAATCATGTAAATCTCTGATATCCTTTATCGTTTCTCGTTTAATTTGCAAGATCCTATTATTGTCTTGTTATATTTCAACAATACCCAATGATGTAAGACCCATGAAGCATGTCCGGGATCAAGAATCAATCGATTTTCCGGAGACCCTTCAAGATCGGGAGCAATAAACACCCAAGAAACGAATTCAGCTGCTTCTTCGAGCTCGATCGATGGAGATGAAGGAGAAATAAATGGGTTAATAGTTCAGCTCGCGGAAACCCTAATTCAGAGCTAGCTCTAAGCTAACTCGGAGCTAACTCGGAGAGATGGAGAGAAAAAGAGAGAGAGAGATAGAGTCAGTGAGATAGTGCGTCCGTTCCGAGATAGGAAGACAGACGAGAAAAATATTAGGTGGTCCCGGACCGCCTCGTCGGCGTGGTCCCCGACCACTGACAAGGCGCCACGTGATCCACGTGCGCCGACATGGCCGGCGGGCCGGGACCCCTTTTTTTCCACAAAAAAATTAATAGTTTTTCTCTTTTGGCCTGATCCCCTCCTCCGGAAGGTCAGGACCTACGCCCCCATCAGTCTCTTCCCCTCTCTCTCGCTCTCTCTCTTGCCTCCTCCTTCTCTCTCCTTTCGAACTCACTGTCATGTGAAAAGAGAATTATAATAATACCGCCATTATTATACTTGTTATTTTTGTTCCCCACCATATCACTAAATAAAATAAAACCTTCGACCAAAAAAAAAAAACCGAAAAATTAAAAGTTAAAATTATATACTCCATTTCAGTCTTTTCGCTACGTGGAATATCAAAACGAGCCCAATCGCCTAAAAATTTCTAATTTGGCTATCTTAATTTAATAATTTGTTGGGTTAATATCACGAAAAATCTCAAATTGGTACATCTATGATAAATTTTTCCCAAAATATTTTTTAACCACAAAATATTTCAAACCGGGATACACTGCTGATAATTTTACTTTCTGAACTATTTTTTTGACTATAAAAATCTCATATTAGTATACTTGTGATAATTTTACCCCCGAATTAATTTTTTGACCACCAAAAAGCTCAAACCGATACACCTGTGACAAATTTACTCTCCGTTAGTTTTCATTAAATTTTACTATCAAATTGCTAAGTTTAATGACACGTGGTAATTGAAAGGTATACCTGTTTTGAGTTTTACTCCTCTGTTTGTCACAAGTTTATAAATTTTTTAATTTTCATGATATTAATCCAATTTAACTGACACTAACGGAAGGTAAATTTGTCACAAATGTACCAGTTTAGAGTTTTTAGTTGTCAAAAAATTAGTTCGAGATAAAATTGCCACAGTGTACATGTTTAGGATTTTTTGTGGTCAAAAAATTAGTTAGGGGCAAAATTATTATAGGTGTACCAATTTGGGATTTTTCGTGGTAAAAAAATAGTTAGGGGTATATTTGTTACAGGTAAATCAACTTGGGGTTTTTTATAGTTAAAAAAATAGTTCGGGGTAAAATTGTCGCAGGTGTATCAATTTGGGATTTTTTGTGGTATTAACCCTAATTTGTTTATTCAAGTGGGAATTATAAAGGAAAAAAAGAAACCACTTTCTATTAATCAAAAAAAATTAATGTGATTAATTGTTTATGGATGTAAGAAAATTGTAAAGTGGGTAGATAAAGTGGAAGCTGCAAAGCAGCGTTTTGACGACTTTATTTTGCCTTTTGTATCTTCGTGGAAGAAAAAAATAGTAAAAGGAAAGGCCTCTTGGACTGGGCTTCAAAAGGGTGGTTTCAGACTGCTTTGTTTCCACATTTGGGAGATTTGGGACTTTAGGGTTTAGAGATTAAATTAATGTAAATTCTATTCATAAGATCGATTTGTAAATATTTTAATATATGACTGCAAAATAAGAAAGATTTCAATGTGTGGTCAAGAATCACTAGAGCTTTCAATGAATTTTTCGAGTCATACATTTATTACTAGTTTGGTACCGCTCTTTGAGTAGATTAGGTATAATTTGCCCTAGTTATGTATAAAGTGAGACTCTGATTAGTGAGAAGATTCAATCATAAGTTTCTTGATTAGTTAGTATGGCAAATATGGAAAGAAGCTAGGCCTTTAGGTATGCGACCAAATTGTGGATTTGAGAACTATGTTAAGCGATCGTTTGCTGTGATTAGTTACCAATAAGTCATAAGAAACTCCTCAACTACTTTTGTCTATAGTCAGGAGAAATTTATTGCCTAAGAGGAAGAGGAGCTAGGGTTTTCTAAGAGTGGCCAATTTCAATCCAACTCTTATGACTAGGCTAGTATGGAAGTTCACTTGATCAAAGATTGAAAGTTATCATTTGAAGGAGCCCGCAACTGGTTTTATGTGATTATATCTTTAAAGGCCTATTCATGAATAGGCGTAGGGAAATAGCCATAAAAAATAAAGAGAAAAGGAAGATAAGTCATGGAGGTCTCGCATCTTCAAACTCTGCAGTATGATCTTTAGATTCTCGAATTAGTTTCTTCCTTTGGAAAAATTCTCAAATTTTGAATATCGATCACAACCATATTACATTATATTAACATGGTAAGAATGTAATATGCTAGTCACACTAAGTTAAGGCGACAACAGTAAGAGTTGTAGCAGTAGCAATAGGAGTAGGAGAAGTCGTAGTAGCGGCAACGCTAGCAGCATCAGCAATAACAACAAGAGTACAAAAGAGAAGGAGGACTAATACCGGAAGTCAATATCTTACAATCTGAATTCTTACATTAAATTTCAAAATTTTGTTTCATATATCCAGGTCAAATTAGCTAAATTTCTAGAGATTTGATATAAGATAATCTTTATTAAATTATGTTTTACCTCCATTTTTCTAGTTAGATTTTAGGCAAAACCTAAACTAGAAGGGAATCGAAAAAGTGCCCGAGGATCGGATGAAACGAGGAAGCCTGTCCTATAGTTTTCATCCCTAAGAAGGGAAAAGTATCAAAAACATCCTAAACCTATTGCATTAGTACCAATTCAATCATAAATCTTTTAATTGGATCAATTTAGTCCTAACTCTTTTCGCATTGGTACCAATTCAGCCATTCAACGAATTTAGATCAGAAATCGCTGACATAGACGTCAGAGGTCCTATATGGCATGGCTAACAATAATATAGACAGATTTTATAATTTTTTATTATTTTTTCTCTTTTCTTTTCTATACACTGTTGCCCGACAACCTTGCCAGTTGACCATTGCCGGCCACAGGAGAGGGGTGGCGACCCTTGCCTATTGGCCAACAAGGGCCATTGCGCCCTCGTCAACCACAAGCAAGGGTGCGAAGGCCCTCGCTCATAGCAGGCAAGGGCCACGATGCCCTCACCAGCCACAGGGGAGGGCGTCGAGCCCCGCCTGCATTATGACCCTCCCTTGTGGCCGACGAGGGCCTGACAGCCCTCACTCATGGCTGGTGAGGGCCATGATGCCCTCACTTGGATCTAGGTGAGGACCCAACACCCTCGTCTGTGCCCGGCGAGGGTGCAGCGGCCCTTGCCTGTGGGCCGGCGAGGCCCTCGCCCCAACCAACCTGGCCAATAGTGTATAGAAAAAGAAAAGAGGAAAAAAAATAGAAAACATTAAAAAAATTTAAGAATCATTAAAATATTATAAAATTTGTCCGCGTCAACACTGACTGTGCCATGTAAGATTGCTGGCAAAGGTCCAAATCAACGATTTCGAGCATAAATTGGTCGGATGGACCAAATTGGTATCGATGTGAAAAAGATTTAAGACTAAATTGATCCAATTGAAATGTTTAGGACTAAATTGGTACTAATGCAATATGTTTATAACTCTCTTTTTTTACTTTTCCCTCTCTAAAAACCCCCGATTACCGAAGAGTCCCACTCAGAAATTAACCATTATTGAGGAAGCACTTGGGCTTTGGCTTGGGCCTTTCTCTGTTGTTTACTACACTGCAAGAGAGTCTAGCTATAAGCCTGATTTTGTAAACGACTTTTGATGATCCAAATCTTTGCCAACGCTCCTTTTGCCTGTCCAAGAAAAGGCATCCATAGGTAGAGTGAAATTTACATTTCAATTTTAGACTCCATTTATTTTGCGAAAAATTAATAATTTAGAAAATATCTTTCTATAAAATAATCACCTAAATCGTATGAAATAATTAGTCAAGGAGATAGGTTTATGCAAATCACGTGAGACACGGAGGGGCAAAAAGAAGCTGCCATCTTCAAACTTCAAATTGCCAAATTCAGCAAAGACGCCGGACCTCGTCTCTGAAAGTTCCTTGTCGACTGAATGTTGAATTTTATAGAACTACTTCTGCCCATGAGATTCACATGCAATGTACATAAAACAATCCAATCGGAAACCTATCAGATATTGATCATTCATATAAAGGCAAGCAATTTCGGGCTGTTGTAAAAACACCAGGGCATATCCCTGCTTTTTCCCAGTAAAAATGAAGGAATCGAGTGAATGAGTTGCCCCATAAAGCAATGAAATCCTTTTTCATCCCTCTCTGTTCTATAAATCTGACATAAATTTACAAGTATTCTCGCGATAAAATCGACTCAGCCGTTAATGCTAGGCCGACAGCGACCGAACGTTCAAGAGATGGTAAGTGCAATGAGGTCTTAGCAAATGTGATGCAAGTCCCATCCTGCACTAAACAATTTGAAAGCAAATCAAATTCAAATGTCTTTGGCAGGAGTATAATTTCTTTGCTAGGACAAAAACAATAGCATTGCTATAACTTTGTCATTCACATAAAAGAATTTTCTTGCCCGTGCCACCTATAAATAAATCGTAAGCTGCCACTTCCGATCCTAAAAGCTAAACAGTGCTGAGTTGTTCTCCAACTCGGTAATTGCACGAGCAACTAATCACGGCAGCTGACATTTCCCCTGGCTCCGGTGATCCAAGTTTCACTGCAGCAGTCCTGCCAGAGCGCCGGGTTCTTTCTGGACCCAAGAGCCATGAAGAAATATTATTCTCGTGAAGCCAAATTAAGCACTACGCCAACTTTCGGGGCGATCGGCAAAATTTTACACTAGCAAAGTAAAACCTAGTAACAAGAATTTCTGTCATGCAAAATTCTTCGCAGCTGAATCCTCCCAACGGATCCGACCTCCATTCTTCTTTTCTTACCAGCACTTCCTTGAATAGAGTTTTCTCTATCCAACACTTTGGAGTCCCAGAGATCAACTAATTTGTTAGGAATTCTCGACCGGAGCCACTGGCTAACTTTGCTTCGGCTGCCAGAAACAAATTGCAAAAAGAAATGTGGGAGGGATCAGGCCTCCTAATTCCTTCGCGTTTTCTTCTTCTGTTTGTCTTGCACCCGATATCACTCCCGCCTTTACTCTCTCTGACGCTTTCTTGATGTCTGTTCATCTTTGGCCCTCTCTGCTTCTAGCTCTTTTCTCTTCTGTTCATCCTTGAGCTTTCGTTTCTTCATCTGTTGAAAAGAAAAAATAAGTCCATCTGGAAACTCAACACACTTGATAATCCGACACAAAAAAGATGAACTTTGCATTATCGATTTCTGTCAAAACAAAATGGAGAAAATGTTTTGGCATCTTTTGACCATGTAGACAAGCAAAGGTAGGCAGATTATCAAGACGATACTGATACATGCAAAATCCGGTCATCCATGCCAACAAAACATTCATCAAATACCAAGGAGCTCAGATAAACTGTGATTTTGGAAATTTTGGTGAGAGGAGAAACCAGTATGAGGGACCCCTTTTTAAAAGCTAAAAGGTATTAGCATTGTCAACCACATCATATGTCCTCTAATGCAAACTAAAGTCTCACAAATTATACCTTCTCATGCCTAATTAGTTGCAGGTGTTGAACAAGAGCATATGAACTTTTCTCTAATGGGGTTCCATCACTACTGCTCTTCTGTTCTCAAGTAGTGGTCGCCCTCTACTAGGAATATCTTTTGGTTTTGAAGCAAATGGAAGGGCGGCCTGTAATGACTTTGGAATCACCAATGGATTGAACTTTCTTGCCTTCCTTTCAATTGGCTGTTGGAGATAAATCGATGCCAGAGTGACGAATAAGAAGAAGAACAAAAACAAAAGAAGAACAAGAAGTGAACACAGCGTTTCCAGTTTGCTATTGCATTAGTCCCTTATTTTGGGCGAAAAGATTTATTTCCTAGATGGGCTCTGACCATGCACTATAAGTTACCTTGTACAGTGAGTCCTTATTAACAGGAGCTGGCAGATTGTGCTCCCTCCTCAGTTCAGCTACAGTTTTCATTCCTTGCCACGTCTGGTCACGAGGCTGCAATGCAGTGTTCAATGGGTTGTAAAAGCGAGGAACTTCAACTTGAGTCCACGCACGCAAGAAAACAATGTCGCTCATCAGTATTTTGTCCTCAAAGGTGCATCTGGCTATCCCTTCTCTAAGCTGTCCTCCTTTCTTTTTTGGTTCATTCCCTATTTCTTCTTTCGCAGCCTGCAAGACACACCAAACCTTATCCCCGCATAATAGTGCACTCAGCATCTTGACTCCGTGCATATGATAACTGTTTCAACACCCCCCTTGCGGCATTGGGAGTATGAAGTCTTTCTCATGCTAGGAGAATGGTCTATTTCACAGAATAAGCCTTTAGCAGCAACCGCATTTTAAGGCTGCAATTATAGATCTAAGTCTGCACTGGACCTGAAAAAATGCCACTAGACTCGTTGTCCTTGTTATTCAATCTATCACGTATCAGCCACTCAGAATGAACATTATCCACATGGCTGAAGTCTATATTTAAAGGATGTTCACAGAAAATTTTTGGGTAATTCCTTATTGCACAGTTCGGCATATCTAAGAAAGAATAATGAGACTATGAAGAGAGGTTTCCTCCACAGGAAAAGTACGAATTCTTGATCGATGCAGGTAATCATTGGATGAGAGCAGGTGCCACTAGGACTTTCAGACTAGCACCATATGCAGGAAGAAAACCCTCGACTTTATGCTTCTCAGCATTCTTTAGCTGGTTTAGATTGGATGAAAATCAAAAACACAAAGATGGCTATGAAAGAATCCCAACCGACGGTCATATTGAAATTTCTTTAACTATTTCATTTCCGTAAGAGGAAATATTCATGAATTTGCCAACATCTAAGAATTAATTAATCCTGTTTCTGCAAGTTCTCCTAGACCTCTCATGCACACTTATTTTAAAAGTAGGAGAAAGAAAAATCAGGTTGAACCAAACTTCTGACAATAATAATTTTGTAAGAGTTGGACTTCAAGCCATTTTACAGCTCACTTAACAAAATTTATTGAGCTTTATTTTAATGAAGTTGCAAAATTCAGCAAAAGACGTGAACCCAGAAAAGGTTCATTTACTTCGACTCAGTTCCCATACTTGCAATCTTTGCATGCCCCAAGTAGCATGACGAGCCTCTACATACAAGCAATTATACAGGAGACTTTGACTTCCTTTTTCTTTCTTAAAATAAGTTCATATAATTCACTAAACAACCATGCTCCCTCGCTTTTGGAAAAAAAAATACCTTCTTCACTTGACCTCGAATCCCACTGACAGTTCGAACAGCTGCGCCTTCAAATCTAGCTATTTCAAGATCTGAAGTAAACATATCCTTTATGAGTGCCGTCTTCTTGAAGATTTTGCAAAGGTAACCGACCAGCTTAATTTTCTTCACTATGCATGCTGCATGGGGCGTTTTCACGTGAGCTCACCTACAAAAGTAAGAATTTCACTCAGCTGGACGTAAATGGAAAAAAATTATTAAAATCCACGGTTAATTTTAATGTATTGACTAAGAGCATACGATGGCTTCGCAGTTGATTTTCCTTTTTAGCCAACTCGCAAAGCTGACTTGCTAATAATCCACCTTCGATTTCAGACCCCAGATTTTTCCGAGTATCTTAAATCAAAGCCATCAAATATTTTAGGTAAACGTAAAATTAAAAAAAAAACATAATTTCATTTTTGACCCGACGAACTACTTAGGTATCATAATTCTTGCAAAAAATTACAACCACATGCCCCTAAGCAAAACTCCACGCTGAAAAGAACAAATCGTCCCTCCTTGCAAACTCGATTTAGCACCTTCAGTGGTCCCGCATGATTTAAAGGCTCGCTGGAGTGGGCTAACGTAAATGGAAAGTACCCTACAAAAGAGGGTTCGGGCGATTTAATTTTTTAGTTTGTTTCGAGTCCTTTTTGTATGTGCGTGGGAATTTTTAAGATATGGGAATGGATGTTTTGCTTAAAAGAAACGAAACGGCGTCCCCACAAATAGAGACGCGGATGTAAATGTGCAAAGCGATCTCCAGAGATAAAACTCGAATATGTATCGATATTAACAGAGACATATAAGTTGTCATGAGATGAAATGCGAGACATTTTTTTTATATTATTTTCGTAATGCAATGCTTAATCAATCGTACGACTTATGAAGAGAGGACGCATCTACTTCACGTGCCCCCGTCGGGTGACAAATGTCTACCTACTTAAACTGCTCAAATCGTGTGGCCCGAATTTTATTGCATATATTAACAAAGTTTAAAATTGACTGGCATTGCTCATCATCATTTGGTTATTGCCCAGCAAGAACAACAACAACGTTCCCAAGAAAAAAAACAAAAACAAAAACAAAAACGTGAGCTCATCCCCTCACAGATTCCACCAGCCGTCGGAGCACCCAGAAAGCAGACGAACAATTTGCATCTTTTTCCTACAGAACAAAGCGAGAGCCAACATACCTGTTGAATTTTGTCTCGGATATAGATCGATTTGTTAAAGAGAAAGAAAATCTTGAAACTATGCAAGATTTGATCAAGTTGACTTCGTGGACTATAATTTACGTTACTGAGACTTCTTTGTTTGGCCATATAAAAGAAAAGGCAGGTGGGGCCAAGCCAGAGTCCAAGGAAAGTACAAAAGGTACACAAAAGAGAGTGGGTTTTCCTTCGGCGTGAATTGTAGCAGCATAGCACAAGGGTAAAAGGGTCATTGTTTAAGAAAGAGGCCCAAGAGCAAGGGTTTCTTTTCTTTCTGTACTAACCTGCTGCTGAAGCCGCTGGGTACTCGGACAGAGAGCTGAACAGTGAATAGAGAGGTGACGCGCGATTACGCTCTCTCTCTGATCACACGAAGAAGCCGCGAAGACAGAACTTGGAGGACGATCTTAAATAAATATACACGGTGATTCGTGTGGTGAGTTTATTTATTCAATTGAGTTATTTATTCGTAAATACTAAGGGTTTGAACTTAAATTTATATATGAAAAACATTCGAAACAGTATGGGCGAAATCAGAACTCTAATTCTTCGATTATAGTAGATTATTAGTTCTTGACTCTCCTCGTATGATGTAGGTCGATATTCGACCGAATCACGTAAATCTTAAATGTCCTTTATCGTTTCTTATTTATTTTTATGATATTTTCGCATTTACTTAATTTACAAGATTCTATCGTTTTCACGTTATATTTCAACAATACCCAATGATGTAAGACCCATGAAGCATTTCCGGGATCAAGAATCAACCGATTTTCCGGAGACCCTTCAAGATCAGGAGCAACGAAACACCCAAGAAACGAATTCAGCTGCTTCTTCGAGCTCGATCGATGGAGATGAAGGAGAAATAAATGGGTTAACAGTTCAGCTCGCAGAAACCCTAACTCGGAGCTAGCTCGGAGAGAGGGAGAGAGAGTCAGCGAGATAGTGTGTCCGTTCCGAGATAGGAAGATAGGAGAGAGAAGGAGGAGGCCCCACGTTAATGAAGAGAGAGAGAAGAGGGGAGAGACTGACGAGGACGTAGGTCCTGACATCGCAGAGGAGAAGGCTAAAAGAGAAAAAGGATTAATTTTTTTTGGAAAAAAGGGATCCTGGCCGGCCGACCCCACCGGCGGACGTGGATCACGTGGTACCTTGTGAGTGGTTGGGGACCACGCTACCGGGGCGGTCCGGGACCACCTAATATTTTCCTCGTTGGGTTTATATGCTTTTCTGGTCTCTTTCATCTCTTACTGTAAGTTGACTGCAAAATGACGAATGTACACAAGCTGATCCTATTTATAAATAAAAATAAAGTGAGACCATCTCTCTCTCTCTCTTTCTGAATTCTCATTTCATTATTGCTGCTAGAGCTAGAAATTCGATTCGAGTGCACGAAGAAAAATTTAGTTGGATAAATTTAATGCTAGTCAGGTCAGACAGAAAAACGTGTCACTAAAATGATTTAGCGCAAAAAAACAAGTTGTATGGGTGTTCTAATTCTAGTTGAGCAAGTTCTCATCTTTTGTTAGAGAGGCTACATTTGACTAGAAAGAAGGAACTGTCTTTCTGGTGTCTTTCTTATTTTCGCCTGTCTTATGAGGGGGTTGTCAGCGTGAAACTTGAGATCATACAACAAAAGAATAATGTTCATGATTTTTAATGATGGTGCGAACGATTTGTGGGTGGCAAGTGTGAGGAAGTATGCTTTTTGCGCTCATGGCTAAGCATATTCAACATGAATTGCCTCTTCGTGTTAAACGACTCAATTGAAATGCATTCAATTTTTTTTTTAGGCTGGTTGACACTGGCTAATAATATGCTTTCTCATATTCAATTCATCTTAAACGACTCAAAATATCACATTTGCGATTGGAAATGTGCATCCTGAATATAAAACCCAAAGGAGATGGAGATGGGCCACCGCCGCAACCACCGCCACCCCAGACAACCTCGAGAATCTCTATATGTTCGGAGTGCAAGGCTAAATATCCTCATTTGTTTAGGAAGAAAGAAGATTAAGCAGTCCAAACGTGTGAAAGCATGTAATTGACTCGATAATATGGTCTTTTTGTCCTTTGAGAAAGAGAAGGATGGTAACGCTTGATTAGTTACATGAACAAAATGTTTAACGTCACGAGCTAATGAAATCTACTGATATGGATATCGATTTCATGAAATTAATATCATATGGAGAAAATTATGCAAGCGAGTTTCATAAATGGAGTTATTCACTTGATGATTTCATAAAATTAAGCGTCGGAACCATACAACTTTCTTTCCACAATTGACGTTTTCTACAAATAATGATTCAAAATATAAAATTCATATAATATATAGCCTTTCAGTTTTATTGCAAAAGGAAAAGAAAGACTAACAAAACCAACGCGAATCGTTTTGCTCGTTTTGAGCTGGTTAAGCGCACGGTGTCTCGTAAACATGTCACTACGTACACACTGCTAAATTTGCATAAGTAGTTGGAAATGTACTTTAGCCGAAGAACAAAAATAACAAGCATTTGCTGATGTCAAATGCTGGACCTATTACCAAAAACTCAGATAAAACAAATTATAATCAGCCAAGACTTGTACTAGTCTGCCCTCTAATCCAACAAAATAGAGAGAGAAATCTAGCCACTCTCCATTCAACCGTTTTCCATTACCCATTTAAGAATTAAGCAAGGAAATCCCAGACCATCGTTTCCCTACAAGAGTCACTCGTAAAAGTCCAGAGATCAGGACTCGTGACATAAGACCTAGTCATTTTCACTTCCCTAAACTGTCTCACCTACCATATGAAGTTAAATGCCTCCAGCACAACCCCGTAAATGAAAATTGCAATGCCAAAATTTAATTTAAAAAAATGGCAATTCCTGATTGACCCCAAGGCAAGGCAAGGCGAGTTTGCCCACTTAGTGACCACCTCGACTTCCTATAACTGCAAAAAAAAAAAAAAAACGAATCGTTCTCTGCATTTTCCTGGAAAAAAGAACCGAACATAGAGAACTCAAAACCATCAAGCTAACAAATGCTTCACATCGTCCCAATTTGGTCGACCCAAAAGCACATCTCAACTGATCTTCACCAAGAAATGCTTATACCAAGCTCAAATTAAGCTCAATCACCAGCAAGAACAACAACGTTCCCCAAAAACAAAAACAAAAACAAAATGTGAGCTCATCCCCTCACGGATTCCACCAGCCGTCGGAACACCCAGAAAGCAGACGAACAATTTGCATCTTTTTCCTACAGAACAAAGCGAGAGCCAACATACCTGTTGAATCTTGTCTCGGATATAGATCGATTTGTTAAAGAGAAAGAAAATCTTGAAAACATGCAAGATTTGATCAAGTTGACTTCGTGGACTATAATTTACTTTACTGAGACTTCTTTGTTTGGCTATATAAAAGAAAGGGTTAATATCACGAAAAATCCTAAACCCAGACATTTGTGATAATTTTACTATGAATTATTTTTTTTTGATCACAAAAACTTCAAACTGGTACACCTGTGATAAATTTACCCTAAACCATTTTTTTTGACCATCAAAAACTCCAAACTTGTATACTTGTGACAATTTTATCCCGAACTATTTTTTGATCACCAAAAAAACTCTACACTGGACACACCTGTGACAATTTTACCCTCAAACTAATTTTTTGACCACTAAAAACCCCAAATTGGTATATTTGTGACAAATTTACCTCTGTTAGTGTCCGTTAAGTTATATTAATATCACAAAAAATCATAAATTGTTAAACTTGTGACAAATAGAAGGGTAAAACTCAAAATCGGTACACATGTCAATTACCACGTGTCATTAAACTTAGCAATTTGATAGTAAAATTCAACGGAAATTAACGGAGGATAAATTTGTTATGGGTGTACCAATTTGGGATTTTTGGTGGTTAAAAAATTAGTTCGGGGGTAAAATTGTCACATGTATATCAGTATGGGGTTTTTGATGGTAAAAAAAATAGTTTGGGGTAAAATTGTCACAGATGTACCAGTTTAAGATTTTTTATAATTAAAAAATAATTTAGGATAAATTTATTATAAATGTATCAATTTAGAGTTTTTCGTAATATTAACTCTAAAAGAAAAGGCATCTGGGCCAAGTCAGAGTCCAAGGAAAGTCAAAAAGGTACACAAAAGAGAGTGGTTTTTCCTTCGGCGTGAATTGTAGCAGCATAGCACAACAAGGGTAAAAGGGTCATTGTCTAAGAAAGAGGCCAAAGAGCAAGGGTTTCTTTTCTTTCTATACTTACCTGCTGCTGAAGCCGCTGGGGACTCGTACAGAGAGCCGAACAGTGAATAGAGAGGTGACGCACGATCACGCTCTCTGATCACACGAAGACAGAACTTGGAGGACGATCTTAAATAGATGTACGCGATGATTCGTACAGTGAGTTTATTTGTCCAATTGAATTATTTATTCGTAAATACTAAGGGTTTGAGCTTAAATTTATATATGAAAAATACTCAAGCGTATGAGCGAATTGTAACTCTGATTCTCCGATTATAGTAGATTATTTATTCTTTGGCTCTCGCTTGTGGATGTAGGTACCGATATTCGAATCGAACCACGTAAATCTCTGATGTCCTTTATCGTTTCTCGTTTATTTCTCTAATATTTTCGCATTTACTTAATTTGTAAGATTTTATCGTTTTGACGTTATAATTTTAACGAATGAGTCAGGTCTGACCCAACCCTGAGCTCTGCCGATCTCAAGAAGGGTAAGCACTGGATCTGAAACACGGCTGGACGACTTGGACCTTGAGCTTTGAATAGCACTGGCTTTGATGGAGAGAAATTTTGCCCCCTTTCTCTGGTTTACACGCGCTTTCAATCAATTTCCTCTGGCCCCGACCCATGCATGCATTGGTCAGCTTCAACAACAGTGTTGCATCGTTACAGTATTCATGTGGTGGGCCTGGGAATGAGAGGACATTTAATTCCCCATGGAGTAGATGCTTTCAAGTGTTATGGACACTGGGATTGTTGTTATGTGTTGGTCTTCTACAAATGCGTCCTCTACTGCATTTTTGGAGCAAAACATCTTGAATTTGTGTATCTGAAGTCGACTGCTAGTTCTCAAGGCCGGACATCTTTGGCTGCACCCTTGGAGAATCGCCTCTATTCGTTTCGTTTTCTTTTCAATTATTCCACTTATTTAGAGATATGAGTTGCGCGCACCGTGAAGTCAACTCGAGATAGATTGAGTTTCCAAAACGGAATAGTCCTCTAATATGTTATTAGAGTACCAATCACCAATCAAGACTGCTCTCCATAATGGGTATTCCCTATGTTTTCGTCTTACATGCCTTGCGATGGGATTAGGTCGAACAGACATATTTCACATTTAATGCCAAGCTCTACGCATGGGGGAGAGCGTTAAGTGATATGCTCAGTATACCCGTGATCCTGTGAGACTACTTCCATAAGTATTTGTCTAGAAGAACGGAGCTTAATGAAATCAAGATCAGGATAGGACTTAAAATTTCTAGAGTTTGAGCTGGATTTAAATCGAGTGAGCGAATTAACTCATTTCACTTACTATATATTGCATAAGGGTGTAGGGAACATAATTAATCATTAGTTTTTTTTTCAAATTAACTTGAATCATCTGGTAATGAGTTTGGATACCTTTGATCTCTAAACAAGACTTGATTTTTAAATCATATAAATTTGTCACAAATGTACAGAGAGCCGAACAGTGAATAGAGAGGTGATGCACGATCACGCTCTCTGATCACACAAAGAAGCCGCGAAGACAGAACTTGGAGGACGATCTTAAATAGATGTACATGATTCGTACAGTGAATTTATTTGTCCAATTGAGTTATTTATTCGTAAACACTAAGGGTTTGAACTTAAATTTATATGTGAAAAACACTCAAGTGTATGAGCGAATTGTAACTCTGATTCTCCGATTATAGTATATTATTTATTACCTACTTCTCCTCATGGATGTAAAGATCGATATTCGAATCGAATCATGTAAATCTCGATGTTTTTATTGTTTCTCGTTTATTTCTCCGATATTTTCGCATTTACTTAATTTGCGAAGATCCTATCGTTTTCACGTTATATTTCAACAATACCCAATGATGTAAGACCCATGAAGCATTTCCGGGATCAAGAATCAATCGATTTTCCGGAGACCCTTCAAGATCAGGAGCAGCGAAACACCCAAGAAACGAATTCAGCTGCTTCTTCGAGCTCGATCGATGGAGATGAAGGAGAAATAAATGGGTTAACAGTTCAGCTCGCGGAAACCCTAACTCGGAGCTAGCTCCGAGCTCACTCGGAGCTCACTCGGAGAGAGAGAGAGAGAGGAGAAAATATTAGGCGCCTCTAGTGATTTCACCGTGAAAAAATTACAATTCTGAGATGGCAACGCGTGTCCGAGAGGCCCATCGTGTCAGGCTCCACGGAGTTAAAGTTAGGCCTTCCCTCTCTCTCTCTTCGTAAATTGCCGTCACCGACTCTGTCCTCCTCCCGCTCGCGTTTTCCCTCTCTCTTCTTTATTCATCTTCACAGTGAAGAGGACACCGTGTCAGGAAATTTATGAAGAGAGAGAGGGAGGAGGACAGAGTCGGTGAAGAGGACACCGTGTCAGGAACTTTATGATGAGAGAGTAGGTGACGGCAATTTATGAAGAGAGAGGGGGAGGAGGACAGACCAGGTGAAGATGAATAAAGAAGAGAGAGGGGAAACACGAGCGGGAGGAGGACAGAGTCGGTGACGGCAATTTACGAAGAGAGAGAGATCCACGTGCGCCGATATTAGGTGGCCCTGAATCATCTCATCAGCGTCGTCCCCAATCACTCACAAGGTATCGCGTGATCCACGTGCGCCGATAAGGCAGGACGAGCATTAAACTTAACAATTTAATAATAAAATTTAATGAATACTAATAAATGATAGAGAGAGAGAGAGTCGGTGAGATAGTGCGTCCGTTCCGAGATAGGAAGACAGACGAGAAAATATTAGGTGGCCCTGAATCGTCTCATCAGCGTCGTCCCCAATCACTCACAAGGTATCGTGTGATCCACGTGCTCCGATAGGGGCAGGACGAGCATTAAACTTAACAATTTAATAATAAAATTTAATGAATACTAATAAATGATAGAGAGAGAGAGAGTCGGTGAGATAGGGCGTCCGTTCCGAGATAGGAAGACAGACGAGAAAATATTAGGTGGCCCTGAATCGTCTCATCAGCGTCGTCCCCAATCACTCACAAGGTATCGCGTGATCCACGTGCGCCGGTGGGGCAGGACGAGCATTAAACTTAACAATTTAATAATAAAATTTAATGAATACTAATAAATGATAAATTTATTATAAATATATTAATTTTGAGATTTTAATTGTCAAAAAATTAGTTCGAAATAAAATTATCATAGATGTACCTGTTTGGAATTTTTAATGATCAAAAAATTAATTGGGAGTAAAATTATCATAGATGTATCGGTTTTAAATTTTTGTGGTCAAAAAAAATAGTTTGGGATATATTTATCACAGGTATACTAGTTTAGAGTTTTTTTTGGTTAAAAAAATAGTTCGGGGTAAAATTGTCACGGGTGTACCAGTTTGGGATTTTTTGTGGTATTAACCATAATTTGTTTATTCAATTGGGAATTATAAAGGAAAAAAAGAAACCACTTTCTATTAATAAAAAAAAATTAATGTGATTAATTGTTTATGGATGTAAGAAAATTGTAAAGTGGGTAGATAAAGTGGAAGCTACAAAGCAGCGTTTAGACGACTTTATTTTTTACTTTTGTATCTTCGTGGAAGAAAAAAATAGTAAAAGGAAAGGCCTTTTGGACTGGGCTTCAAAAGGGTGGTTTCAGACTGCTTTATTTCCACATTTGGGAGATTTGGGACTTTAGGGTTTAGAGATTAAATTAATGTAAATTCTATTCATAAGATCGATTTGCAAATATTTTAATATATACTGTAAAATAAGAAAGATTTCAATGTGTGGTGAAGAATCACTAGAGCTTTCAATGAATTTTTCCAGTCATTCATTTATTACTAGTTTGGTACCGCTCTTTGAGCAGATTAGGTATAATTTGCCCTAGTTATGTATAAAGTCAGACTATGCTTAGTGAGAAGATTCAATCATAAGTTTCTTGATTAGTTAGTATGGCAAATATGGAAAAAAGCTAGGCCTTTAGGTATGCGACTAAATTGTGGATTCGAGAACTATGTTAAGCGATGTTTGCTGTGATTAGTTATCGATAAGCCACAAGAAACTCCTCAACTACTTTTGTCTATAGTAGCAATTGTAGTAGCAGCAACGCCAGCAGCATCAGCAATAACAGCAAGAGTACAAAAGAGAACGAGGACTAATAACGGAAGTCAATATCTTACAATATGAATTCTTACGTTAAATTTCAGAATTTTGTTTCATATATCTAGGTCAAATTAGCTAAATTTCTAGAGATTTGATATAAGATAATCTTTATTAAATTATGTTTTACCTCCATTTTTCTGTTAGATTTAAGGCAAAACCTAAACTAGAAGGGAATCGAAAAAGTGCCCGAGGCTCGGATAAAACAAGGAAGCTTGTCCTACAATTTTCATCCCTAAGAAGGAATAATATAAAAAAAAAAAAACTAAACCTATTACATTAGTATCAATTTAGTCATAAACCTTTCAATTGGATTAAGTTAGTCCTAAATCTTTTTGCATTAATACTAATTCAGTCCATTCAGCCAATTTAGATCGGAAATAAACTTACATAGACGTCCCGGGTCCTATATGTACGACCGACGCTAACATGGAAAAATTTTATAATTTTTTTAATATTTTTTCAGAATTTTTTTATTATTTTTTCTCTTTTCTTTTTCTATACACCGCGTGCCTGGCAACCCTTGTCGGCCACATGGAGAGGACAATGACCCTTGCCTATTGGCTGGCAAGGGCCATCGCGCCCTCGTCAGCCACAGGCAAGGGCATGGAGGCCCTCACTCGTGGTAGGCAAGGGCCACGATGCCCTCACCAGCCACAGGGGAGGGCGTTGAGCCCTCGCCTAGATCCAGGAGAGGGCATTGCAGCCCTCCCTTGTTGCCGACGGGGGGTGACAGCCCTCACTCATGGCTGGTGAGGGCCATGATGCCCTCACTTGGATCTGGGCAAGGGCCGGATGCCCTCGCCTCTGCCCGGCGAGGGTGCAGTGGCCCTCGCCTGTGGCTGTGGAGGCTCTCGCCCCAACTAACCCAGCCAATAGTGTACAGAAAGAGAAAAGAGGAGAAAAAAAAAGAAAAATATTAAATTTATTTTAAGAATCATTAAAGTATTATAAAATTTGTACGGCGTCACATCGACCGTACTTACACGTAAGATCGTTGGCGTCCAAATCAGCGATTTTGGGCCTAAATTGGCCGGATGGACTAAATTGGCATCGATGCAAAAAGATTTAAGACTATTTCGCCGGTTTTGTTACTCCGTCGAAAAATCTTTCACCGAACGCTGCGTTTGGATTTTATTAGAGAAGACTAGGGTCTTGAGTCAAGTTTGGACAGAGAATGTCAAATGTGTTTATTAATCCCAATGTAGATCTTACACCCTGACTCGATATGATGTCGAAATCGACAATACCGACCATGAAACGTCAATTTGCAAATGTTGAAACTAAGGTAGCGAATGATAACCATTCTGTTAGGAATGAGTTCTAAACCGTAAATAGATTTTTCTATTTCTGGTTCCCCGATGAGTTTCGGGAAAAAACCTGTTTGATAACGATAAAAATTTACATTTTTCTGAATGAAAACCCGTTTGATAATGGAAAGACGAAATTTCTATTTCAAAAACAAAAACCCGTTTGATAAACAACATAAAATTCTATTTCCAGGAACAGAAATCCATTTTTTTAGAAATTGAATAAAAATAATAATAAAATCCGAAAAACTCATAAAAATCTCCAAAAAATTCAGAAAATCCCAGAAAAAATCATCAAAATGTCTAGAAAATAAAAAAAATTCAGATTTCTGGATAACATGAATTTTGTTGACTTTTTTCAAAAAAAATTCCACTCATTGACATTGCAACACTATGCAGATATCTTCATCTGATGTCTTAGAAGTGAATTTTTCACTTCTCAATGAACAAATCAAGATTTCAATGGAAGACTTTCGTGCTTCGTTAAAGGGGTATCAAGAAAAACTTGCAGCTTTCCTCTTTCTTTTTTGGATAAGTAAACTTTTCAATGAAGCGCAACTTGCAACATTCTTGATGTCTATCTCACATGATTTAGTCAATTTGGAGCACTTTCTTGTGCGTTATTCCTCTCCATTACAGGGAGCATCAACCTAAACTACTACTGCCTAACATCTCAATACTTCAAAGGGGCATTTCCCAACTTTGGTTATCAGCTCATTGACAAAACAAAAAGTTTATTCAAAGAGCACCTTTATAATCCACAACCTGATGATTGATACCAAAGCCTTTCTTACAATCAACAAGCAGATGATCAAAACCAAGGCCTTTCTTTCTTCAAGTTGAGACCATACAAGTAGAAACCTACATATTGGCTCAAAACCCATCTTGTTCTTCTTGTACAGGGTTATTTCAGTATACATGAAAGTTCACACTTTGCAGGTGGGGAGTTGGAAACATAAACTATGAAGACTATATTCACTATGGAAGAATCAGTACAAGATTGAGTACAAGGAATAAGATCGGGAAGGCTATCACAGGAGATTTATAACAACATACAAGTTGACTTGTATAGAGTATCTTAGAACTCGAGCTGACAAAAAGAACATCAACCGAATAATAAATGATGAAATCAATTAAATCTAAGCATCACATCCGGAAGCCATCAAGATGTAGAAGCCTTAACTGCTTTAAAAGCAGGGTGAAGCAATCCGAGCTCATCTTTCACTTCGAGTGGATTGCCGGTCTCATTTCTAATCCTCTTAACTCTCCTGCTAGCAAGCGATTTATGTGTGAAGCCATACATTTGCAAAATCTGGTTATCACCAAAGTTAAACGCGCGATCCATCTGCTTCAAGCACCTCTCGACCGGGTAGTCACCAAACTTACCACACGGCTTGCACCCGACAAAGTGAGTCACGAGGGGCCACCGGTGATCGCCCAGGCCAGGATGATAGTTCTCGATCATCTCCTCATATCTATCCACCAAGTTCCCCAGTAACCGTGCAAATAGTAACCGCTCTCCAAGTACACCTTTTTCGCCCCACCCATCTCTCTGGGTCGCGAGCAGATACACCATTGCAGACTGATCGTCGGCTTCGAAAACCGGCCTATCCTTAAGCTCCCTAGTCAGAATCTTCCCTGCCTCTTCCCTAATCTTCCCTTTAGGACCCATTGGTGGCCAAACATCGAGAAGGTCCCGGACCACTGACAATTCCTAAGCAAGAAGCTACCGGTATTCAACCCAATCCAGTTCTTCTGATCATACACCATCTCGTTCCAACCATGCAACACGAAATTAGAGTCCTTATACCTCTCCCCACGGCACCTCGAACGCCATATCAGTGAACATAGCATCACTGTCCATCCACCACAAGAACTACCGTGCATCCGGATGCGACAACAGCAGCTTCCTAATCAAAGGCAATACCCAGAACCCAGCCATCTCAGTATCTAAGCGCGCCATATTGTAAAAGATCTCAATACCGTGCACCCTACAGTAATCTATCTTATTCTTGATCGATTTCAGCAAGTAATGATCACCGACCGGGTTCTCGCACGGCTTCGGGGACGAACCTGTGATGAGCAGAACCCTAGGCTTGTTCGGCCGGATGAAATTGGGAAAATCGGGATTGTTCCTCAGCCACTCAGCCCGCTGCTCGTCCCAATCGGATATCCTCGGGCCGAGGCTGTACGGCTTGCTCGGATCCCGCTTCTCCTCCTCGCCTTTGTCAACGAGGATCTTCGATATGTTGAACACGCTCCCAAAGTCACAATCAGCACATAATAAGCCTTAAGCCACAATAAAGAGCAACTCAACACAGACAGCAACAAGGAGAAACGGGTTAGCACAGTCAAGAATCCTCAAACCAAGCAAAATTAAACAAAACTTAAACTCACCCCCTGAAGCTCAAGAAAGAGTACCGATCCCCACTTCTTATATCTTCAAGAAGTTCTCACAACCAACACCTCCAGAGCAGAGACAGAAAGCTCACGAAGCACGACAATTCCGGACCTGCATGACTCAACAGCAAAAACCCAATTATGGGTTGGGCTCAGAAAAGAGAAAGATGGGTCGGGGCGCGAGAAGAAAACCCGA